>AYEL01076771.1:0-13026 GCA_000484575.1 Olivierus martensii
TTAATAAATATATATATATATATATATATGTAAAATATATAAAGCAAACAAAAAAATTATTCATGAACTTGTATGCATTCAATCATCCATAATCATAAACTGTATGTAATTATTAATCATTCATATGAATGTTATCAAATTTTTCAGATTTCAATAATTAGAATAGCTTGGGATACATGTTATGTTAATCATTGAATATTTCAGATCAGGGATGATCCATTATATTCCGCACTAGGATCTTTCCTAGGATGAATGTGAGAAATCACATTCATTTGAAATATAATATCCAGGAATTAACCTGGATCCTCCAGGTTCAATATCTCCATAGTTTTCAGGCAGTCTCGGACCAGCTTGTTGAATACCATCCTACAAATGACAGCTAACCCCATCAGGAGTGCAAGCAGCAAGTGATGAGACAGGAATGTTCCTACTATAATAGAATACAATTTTAGCTCACTGGGCAGGAAAATCCAAAATTATCACACACGTTCCTATCAGTTAGCATTAAACTACAGAGAAAAAAGAAGCAAGTGCATAGATTTTATACATTATTGAAAATGCTTATAGTTTATTTAAGATTAATTTTTCTTCTGAAATGCAAAATACATTCCTGAAAACAAATTTTTAGCCTTGTCAACCTAACTTAAACTTCATTTAATTATATAAATATGAGATTAACTGATTTGGCATTTATAGATGCAGATAACTAAACAAAATATCTTATTAATATAATATTAATAATCAGTTTTATCAGATATTAAATCTAATTATCACTTTGTTATTTTTGCTCACATATTAAAGGGGATAGAACTTGATAAAACAGCTTAAATACATTTATGCAAATTTCTTGCAAAATATTAAAACTAGAATAGTGCACTTTATAAGATACTATAATTTAATTACAAATATTGCTTAACAGTTTATTTCGTGCATTACCAAGTTACATCTCTTTAATTACTGAAAATTGTAAAAATTTTCAGATTTATTTGAATATCACAACACTTATTTAAGATACAGTTAAAAATATTCACCAGCAGATAGAACATTTGAAGATTCCAAAAAATGTTTCCTTGATATTTTAGACTCAATTTGAACTAAACAATGAGGGTTTAAGCCAGGGACTGAGCAGCCTTTTTGAAATATGGACCAAATTAAATAATGAAAAAATATTTATAAGCTGCATTATGAACAGTGTAAGCATGCACGCACACATGCATAATGCAGTTTATAATGAAGCCTACACACACACACACACACACACACGCACGCACGCACGCACACGCACACACGCACACACGCACACACGCACACACACTTCGTATTCTGTTGATTGTAGACTTTAATAAAAATGACACAAATATTTGGTTATTTTGGATTTATTCTATTAAACTACAATATTATACAGAAGACACAAAAAAGACCTCTTTTCTCCGCACCAAGCAAGCAAGCGTGTGTGTGAGGTCTCACCCCGGACAAGTACAGTATAACATAAATAAAAATAAATCTGTCTTGACAGCAGTTAGAATTCCTCCACTCTCTCCAAAGACAACATCTTTTATTAGGGCTTACCAATATTTTTAAATTTATTGAAATGCAAATCTTTAAATATCTCGCAATAACAAAAAATGGACTTGCCCCACTTTCAAAATAAACGGCTCAATTATCGACATTTTTTAATTCCTAATATCGATTTGTATTCATAAATCATTCATGAAAAAATTCTTAAAATTAGAAAATAAAAAATTTTAAAAACAAAAAGCATTAATCAGATTGCAGTAAACCAGGGATTCCCAAAGTTTTGCCTAGGTAGTCCAAATTGCAAATTCCAAAATATTTGGCGGGCCAAAAAAAAGTGTTATGGAAAAATACGTTCAATCGATAAAAATTTAGACGCAAGGAGAAGATTTATACTAATTTTATAACATAATCGTTCTTTATTTATGACAATAATTACTTATTAACCGTTTAAAATAATACATTTCAAAAATAATTAAAAAGAAAATAATAATAAATGTTTAATTCTGTTCTTTATTTATGACAATAATTACTTTTTATTACAAAGTGTTTAAAATAACACATTTCAAAAATAATTCAACAAAAATAACGTAAATAATTTCAAATAAAATAGAAAATAATAATAAATTCATCAATCTGAAGTGTGTATCTTGTGCAGTTGTTTTTTTTAATAATACAGGAATCCCTTGATTAGTGCGGTTAATAAATCCTCGCAATATACCGCATATATCAGAATCACACTAATCAAACTAAAAACCAATGGGAATAATTATAATGAATCCTGGAAAATATCAAAATTATAAACATGTATTTTTTTCTCTCTCAAAACGTATCTATATTGTATTACATGCACTTTCAATCATTGAGGAATATGGATATATATATATATATATATACACTTTATTAAAATGTCAAAAGAATTATAATTGCAGTCAACAGTTACAGTTATGTACTATCAAAATATTAAATAATATACATAAGCTCTTGCCAACCATGATTTTCATATAAGAATTATTATATTTATTATATAAACCTAAATTTTAAATTATGCATTATTTTATGTATATGCAGTTCAACTGAATATAACTAAACAAAAGATTACATCAACAAATATTGTGTGAAGAGGTTAACTTTGACCTATCCTGTCTATTATTTTATTATGCTCTTTTTTATTATTTATCGTTATATTCAATATTATTTAACATATTATATTTTTGTTTAAGAGTTAACTTATTTCCATGTCTCTGTCATAGTATTTAGCAATCACGTGTTTACGGAACGGACATTCGTCTTTCGAACGAGCTTTCTCGGTTAATGACGTCATCTAATATACATAATTTTACCACTGATCTGATATGAGAATATAAGAATGATCTCTTATCAATGTTTTGTTCAGTATATAATTAAATTGTAAAGAGGATGACATGAATTGATACTCTAAGCTAATCAAATCTGATATTGTGACGCGACTTATGCAAATGAGCCGAGATCGGGATTGTAAGTCACGAAGTATAAAAATGAAATTGTTATGTGAAATTATGCAAATGAGCCAAGCTCGGGACTGTAATCATTTAGTATAAAATCATACGTGTCCAACGACACAGCAAGGTGTTGTATTGACATAAGGTTGGCTAAGTGACATTTGAATTCTTGTAAAGATCAACAGTTGCTTGAAGTTTGTATTGGTGGTGGAGGTATTAGAAGTTAAATAGTATTTAAGATAATATTTCTTGTGAATAATTGAATTTTTGGATATTTGATTTGGATTAAATAAGTTTTGTTGATTAATTGATTGTTGCTTTTTTATCATTTTAATAAAGCTTTAATTAACACTTTTGTAAGTGTTTTGAGTCTATTCATTTATATTTTTTGTTATTTAACTTGTTTTGAGAATTTATTCAATTTATAGTATGTATTTCTAACATCGTTTTTGTTGTTATAGATCTAACACTTATTTGATACTTCTAGTTATAAGTTCTGGTTTTGTTTTTGCCAGTTATATGTTATTTCTTGATAGATTGTTTTGTATTTAATATATTTAAATTTAGAAAATAGTAAAAGACCTGAGCTCAGATCAAACTCTGGATTTGCAGAGTCATGTAAACCGTTAGGTTTAGTTTATAATTAATATTACTGGTATTCGTTAGAATTCGCAACTTTGCAATTGTTCTCCATCCTTTAGACCAGTGGTGGCCAACCCCGCGCCCGCGGACATAAGTGCACCCGTGGTTGGTCTGTTATGCGCCCACGGCAAGATTTCCAAAAAATTAATTTAAAAATAATATTTTTTAACTTTTCTTAATCATGGAAAATAATTTCAAAATAAGTAATAATAAACACTTAATTAACAGAAACTGCTTAAATTGATTATAATACTTAACGAATAAAAACAGCACTAAACAGCAGTGTAAAATACATACTTTAATAAACTATTCTGTGCTAACGCTTACCCTGCTGTTTAGTACTGTTTTATTCGTTAAGTAAGTAATAATAATCTTATTTCCATCTGTTTTATTAGTTTGAGTTTACTGAAAAATTAACTAAAATATCATTTCTGTCTACTGAACGAGAATTGTAATTTACAAAATTATTAAAAATAAATAATAACTAAAAAATGTAGTCTAAATGTTTTTAACATGTCCAGACTTAGCACAAAAACCTTTGATCTACTGACAGCAGTTGGCACGATCCGAGGCTGTGCAGGAAACGGCTCATGCGGACTCAGTTTGCATCATTTGCATTTGTGCTGAAATGTGTAGGTACTACGACGATGCAGTGGTATATTATGCTTGTAAATTCATATTAATAACTGAATTGTGTGTATTATCTGTTGAATAGTTGTTTCCAATAATTAACAAATTTATTAAAGTTATTTTTGGATAAAAATACTTATTTATAACTGAAAAAAACTCTACTTAACGGTCATGTGCCCACCGTACTGTAAAAAAAGTCATGCACCCACTGCGCTGTAAAAATTTTTCATTGTGCACTTGCTTTCAAAAAGGTTGGCCACCGCTGCTTTAGGTCATAATGGACATTAGTAATGATGAATAATTAATATTGTTTTATGAGTAAATAACTTGGATACAATCTATTTTTAAGATGCAATGTAAAAGATACAGATTTTGAGCTAGATGTATCCTTTACATTATATGACTGTTTTGTTGCTTCTTTTACAGGTAATTATATTAATTTTATTTCTATTAAATATATTTAAAATCTGTTTTTGTAATAATTTTGTAGATTACTGTTATATAGATATTTATTTTACCTTTAATAGTAATTTCTAAACTTTTGAAAAGCATTACAAGGGAATATATAAAAATAGAAAAAAATTTATGACATTTTGAAGGAAAAATAAAAATGCTTAATAGATTTGCATATATGAAGAGTGCAGTATCAGTGAAACAATTTTTAAACATGAATGAGACCTACATTAGAATAAAAAAGAATGAAGACACTATAAGAGCAAAAATTGCATGTGTAACATCAGAAAGGATGCATTTTAAATGCTTATATGTTCATATTGAGAAAACAGAAAAGACCCTTAATATACAGTCCACATTACAAGTATTTTTAACCTACTTTCTGAAGGAAATTTATAAGACAAAGCTTATGCCTATCTATCTGTATCCCTCCACTAATAACTTTTGAACCAATTAGCAGATTCAGTCATACTGTTCTGTCATTAAAGGACACCTCATTGTCACATCCTTTAATCCTATAGGATGGAATATAATACGCAGTTCCTTTTTGAAACTACTTGTTATATATTTCACATTATTTTTTTTTGTTTTTTCTTCTTAGCTTCTATTTTCTATAGAACCTTGGTCTTGCTAACCAAGGTACTTTTTGCAAACATAATCTCCATGCTTGGATAGCTGTATTACAAATAAAATCCCTATTTAGCAGATATTTTTAAGTCAATATATGTTTTTGAATCCATAAATTACATAGTTAACTATGTGTTTAATCAATACTATATTTATGAATGATTAAATTTATCCATACTATGATTTCACAAAAAAACATGATTGAAAACAGAAATTTATAGAAATAATCAGTTTATACTATTCTTATGTTAAGTCTATTCATCAAAGATTTAAAGTCTTTCTAAGAATTTAGATGCGATTGAAAATATGCATAAAGAAAAAATTTATATATGTTGAAAAGGTAAACTAATAGTTCTCACATTTATAAAGAATATTAGTTCTCACATTCTGTTAAAAAGAATAATCTATTATTCTTCATAAAGAATAATCTATTATTCTTTATAAAGAATAATAGTTCTCACATTCTGTTAAAAAAATATGCATTTTAAAGAAAATGTATATCTTTTTAACAGAAAATTTAAGAAATAAAGTAAAGTTTTTATAATTTTCAGTTTTAAAATATCATTCAAATGATTTCAGATATAAAACAATAATAAAAGATATTAAATTAATCAATATTAATGAGAAAATATGATTTCAATAATAGTGCAAGTATAACAAATATCATAAATAAAAGTTTGACAAGATTTTTTCAGAATTCACATTCTCCATAAATTAATTTATGTAAATAAAAAATAATTAAAAGAAATTAAAACAAAATAAAATAGTGAAATTATTTAACTCCACTGCCATTGCAATAGTGCCAAGAACTTACAAAAAATTTCTGATAAGAATTTTTCAAAATAAAATTTTAAGTGCATATAAATTCATGCAAAATAAAAACAAAACAGAGAATTATAATTTCTTTTTATTACCTTTCCTATGTTTCAGTAAATATGTATATCTGTATTACTGATTATAAAGCATACTGCCATGGCAGCAGTGTATTGATGTTTTTACTATCATTGATATACACTAAACATACCATTATAATCAGATAATGTACCAGTCCTACCCATAGAAGATCTGAATCCAGAATGACTGTCAAATTCATCATCTTCCCAAGGCTTCGGATGGTCTATATCTCGAGAGGGAGCTAAAAAATGAAAATTTAAGTAATTTTTCTAAATATAGAAAAATTTAAATATTATAATTCATATTATACTATAATATTATAATTCAGATAACCGACAATTTTATTTGGTAATTAATTAACAAGTATTGTACATTAAAAAATTATTATTAATAATAATATGTCTAAAACACTTGTCTTTTTGAATAAATACTTGTCTATATAATGCATATTTTTTAGAAATTTTAAATAAACTTAAGTATAATAAATCTAAAAAAATCATTACTATTGAAAATCATTATTAATTATTGAATAACATTTATAATAAATCAGACATATTTTAATAGTGAAAAGAATTTCTTTACTAAGTTTCAAATTAGTTGTTCAGTAGTTTAATGCACAAGGATCTCCTAGATCAAGCTGTCCAAACAAGTGTATATATCAGTGGTTCTTAACTTTTTTTTCTGTTGAAGAACACATTTTAATATTTTAAAATTTGGCGGCACATCTAAAAACTTTAAATAATAATTTAGATTTAACAATGAATTTTTATTAACAGATTATGTATTTATTCTTATTTATTACATTTAGATTACAGACATAGCTCATACATGGGATCATTAAATTATTAAGTAACAGTGCCACCTGCAGATTATCTTTTTAGAGAAACTATAATTTTAATTTAATTTTTATTCCTTAATTTTTAAATTATGAATAATAACAAAAAATTTTGGCAGTCACAGAAATTCAAGGGTTAGATTTTTCTAATGATATTCTATTTATAGGAATTGGTACAGTGGTTCGATTGCAAAAGGGATATCCAACCAACCATGTTTCACTATTTATATATATGATTCATACAATTACATACATACAATTCATTCTTAATTTTTTGCAGCACACCTTCAAAGGTTTGGCAGCACACTAGTGTGCCGTGGCACAGTGGCACAGTTGTTGAGAACCACTGGTATATATATATATATATATAATAAATGAAAATACATACACAAATAAGTAAATAAATAAAATATGATCAAATACAGCAATGAACAAAATTAAAGCAAAACAACAATGTAATAATTAGTAAACAAAAAAATGGTGTAGATGATCAAAATTACATAAAAGATGAATTTTAAATAATAACAGTAAAATAAACTATGTAAAATTAAAAATAGATGTTGGTCAAAAAGTCAAAAATGCCAGAACAATTAATTTCATTACCAATAAGGGTCTAGAGGTAAAATTAGAACAACTAAAATGAAGTAAGCATTCCATTGTAAAATACAGATACTCAATTAAAATATATTTTATACAGAATGTACAATTATAATAACTGCAGATAGGCCAGTCTTCATCCATTAAAAGATGCCTATAGGCAGGACTGGCACTACCCATGTAGGCAAACTAGGCAACTGCCTAGGGTGCAAGCCATGAAGGGGTGCAAAACTTCAAGCTATGTTTTATTCTTACTTTGCTAAAATATCAAAATTAAATAGTGATATATGATTTACATATCAATACCTTTTCCTTATCCCTCACACATCACACTATTTTTCAATGTACCCTATGTAATTATAGTAAATAAACACATGTCTATTTTATTGTTTAACTCTTGGTTCTTTTTTGTTCCTTATCTAAATGATTTGAACTTATTTTTATATTGTTATTTAAAATTCGTTTAAGATACTGTAAATATTTTAAAATGTTAAAATTCGGTATTTTATAACTTTTTTTTATGTAAATGAATTATAATAGGAGAATTTTTTAATTAATTAGAAAATTCCCCAACTTTCATTTTCACCTTGCAACAATACCTATTAATTTAATCTGAAAGACAATTTTATTTTGTTTAATGTCAATTATTTTTTATTATGTAAACATTTAATTTATATGGGGATTTAGTGGATATTTTCCAAACAATGTGTGGAAAAAATGGGGATTTTCCCTCACATTGGGGAGAAAGGACTTCTTCCCCTTTTTCTCCAATGTGGGAAAAAGGGAAAAAAGTCGTCTGGCATATGTCAACACAGGCTGGTTCAAAGTTAGATTAATAGACGCCATGTTGTGAAATAAGAGGTGCACTTGTAAACTTTGCCTAGGGCACATAATAACCTTGCATTGGCACTGTCTATAGGTGAGCTGGCTGTGCCTATATGGAGTCTTGAAAGATGACTTCTCTCTATTCCTGCAATGGCTAGAATCCCACAGTTCAACTATAGATTTTATCTTGTGCAACTTGTTATTAATTTGTTCATCCCATATATGCTGTAGAACTATTTCAGCTTTTCTTTGAAAATAGTTTTAAAATCAATAAATGGGATTCTGAAACCTCTAAATGGTTAGGAGGTAGTGACAACCAGTTCATTCTTCTTAATGCCAATATGTCCCGGAATGCAACAAAACTTGATGGTATATACTCTTTTTGAGAGGATGGAGAAAAGCTTTTGAATCTTAATGAAAGTTGAATATAGGAAATATCAACATATCAGCATTATTTTCTATTAAATACTTGATTAATAATTAGGCTTATGATGTGAAAATATTATATTGCATGAATAATTATGATGTAATATGCCCCTGTAATTGTCGACTCTTTTTGCAACTAATCTGTCAATATGACACCTTTACTGTCCCAAAACAGACAACATGACCTTACTGGTTGATTACTGCACCTTAGCCTTTTTGGTGGTTGATGACAAGACATGTTTCCATGTTTTGATCATTTCCTTGGTTTCAAGATCATATAGGCAAACTCAGCATTCATCCATGGTCACTAATTGCTGCAAAATGCTATATTTATTCTAGAGGTACTGAAAAGCTTTGTGCACATTCTATGTGTTGTTTTTTTGGAAAGGTGTCAATATCTTCAGAATCCACCAAGCAGCCACCTTGCCCATATTTAATATGTCACTGATCTACTAATGTTCACCTCTCTAGCCAAGAAATTAACTGTCATACATCTGTCCTCAAGCACTAGTTGGTCAACTTTTGTCATCACACTTGGTTCTACGGCTATTGATGGATGGCCTTCTCTTGTGTCATCTTCTAAGCTGGTGAAACTATATTTGAATTCCCATTTTCATCATTTCACAGTCTCAAATAATGGAATTTCTCACCGAACACAGCTGAAATCTCTTTGTGAATTATTTATGCAGTTTCTCCTTGAAAATGGAGGAACTATTTAATGGCTTGATACTCAATTTTGTCCAGCATGACACCTACTATCACACTTCTAACACAAGCCAAATAGAACCTGAAGATCGGAAGAGCGTCGTGTAGGGAAAGAGTGTAGATCTCGGTGGTCGCCGTATCATTAAAAAAAAAAAAAAAAAAAAAGAATGTGTATTAGTAAGACAGTAACTTATCATTGTTTACAATTACAGTTTTATAGGACTTATACAACATGGTGAGGATAAGATTTTTTAGCCTTCCCTTGTATATATATTGAAAATCATATAAATACACTTAAAAGATATAAAACATTTGTTTTTGATTAAAATTTAAAATATTCAATGAAATCATGAATTTCATTATAAATCATAACAATAAAAATCAAAAATTTATTCGATGAAAGATTTACTTCTATAAAGTATTGTATCTCAAAAAATTATCAGAATGATGATGATCAATGTTCTATTTTATTCAAAACAATAACTAATTCTTCTGATAAAATTAAAAAAAATGCTACATAAATCATTACAGGAAACCATAAAACCATAAATAAATGCAATTCATAGCCAAATGTTTTATTTTATTCAAAACAATAACTAATTCTTCTGGTAAAATTAAAAAAAATGCTATATAAATCATTACAGGAAACCATAAAACCATAAATAAATGCAATTCATAGCCAAATCTGAAGAAACATAAACAGATTTGGTAGCCCAGTGGGTAAACATTATTTTAAAATTTTGTAATAATTTAATCTGAAAAAATTGAAATATGATTTTTCTTTTCATCTCTCTGCTTCTGCACTACTGAAAAACAATAAATTCAAAACTAGCATCAGATTGCAGAAAATAATTTCTGCAATCTGATGCTAGTTTTGCGGTGCTAGTTTTGAATTTACAATTTTTCTTTGTAAATATTTATGGTTTATAAGCATTATAAAAAAAAAACAGCTGAAAGAAGCATTTAAGCACATGTGTCAATGTACTAACTTTCTAATCAGTTATTTATATCTATCATAAATATCACCAAATATCATAATTTTCTATCTTTCTGAAATTTTGATTTTATTTAAATTGTTTTTCTAACTATTGAATAGTTAGAACACTTATTTTTTCTAACTGATTTAAAATATAATTTTAACTATGATAAATTTTGAAGCTGGAGAAAGAAGAGCATCTCTAATATTTCTAAATTAAATTATTTTTCATAATTCATACAAAACAAAATTTTATTTTCAAGAAATATATCAAATTGAAAATTTTAAATTTTATAATATGAAAATTATATTATTCTATTTTATGCTTACATGCATTGACAGGACTATCATATCGAAGTCTTACTGGTGGTTCTTTACTTGCTGATGGAGTACGAGAAGCATTTCTAGGATCTAGATTAGCTCTCTTCCAAGCACGTAATTTCTCTCTTTCTTTAACAGTTTTTAAAAATACCTAATTAAAAATAATCATATATATATATATTAGTTCAATTTTAAATTACAAATAATAATCATATTCATTTTCAATAATATTACATTTTTATTGGAATAAAAAAAAAGTCTTTTATACTTAATATAGTATAAGTATATGTTTTCTGCATATATTACAATAACTATTTTCTAATCATACTTTCATATTAATATAAGTTATCCATCAATTTCTTAGCATCCTATTCCAACTTTGTTGGACTACTATTTTGTCTGATTAATCAATTGTCATATAACAACAAATTTTAATATATTTATTATTTCACTGATAATTTTAAATCAGTAGTAATATGCTTTCCAGTTTTACCATTAACCTGATGAGGTCTGTTATATAGCCATATCATGAAAGTGGAATAAAAAACAATTAAAAAAAAATTAAATCCTGATTTAATTATTACAGCTATTGTGGATTGGTTTTTGTGTTTTCTGGATGAAAATATGTATCTCCAATGATGGTTCCTAAATTTTTTTGTTGCTGATATTTTTTAAATTACTTTTTTTACAGAAGTTGTTTTGAATATATCCTATTAATAGAATTTGGATTATTTTTCATCCAATCTTATCTATTCTGTAATCTATTATATTATATTAATTTGATTCCAGTTTTGGGATAAGATGATTTTATTTTTGAAAATTTAAGTAAAAAGTGAATTTTTTTGTAAGCTCTAAAATTTTTAAAACTGAAAAAATATTGTAAATAATATAAAATATTGCTTAATTCTACTAAAATGAACAATAATGAGGAAAATCCAAACATAAACACCCTCAGACTATTTAAAGGGGCATGACACTTTTATTATTTTGTAGCAGCTAATTATTTCTTGAGAAATTGTGGCCAAGGACGTAACTACGGATGGGCCCGAGTGGGCCATGGCCCATGTATTGAAAGTTCTGGCCCATGTGCTGGCTCACCCTGAATATATAACCTGAAACATAAAATTGAAAACCGCAAGAGTTCAACTCCATATAACCCAAGATGCCTTGAGTTTTGTAAAAATGAAAATTTACAACTGAATACATTAAACATCTCATAATCCAAGATGCCTTGTATTCTGTAAAAATGAAAATAAAAAACCACAAGTATAATTTAAGCCCACATAATTTTACGCTAATAGCGATAAAAATCTTTATTTACAAGCTGCAAAAAAATGCGTCCTTTGCACATTTTACGCAATACAGTACTTAATTAATGCGATTAGCTGGAAAGAATAAATAAAGTTTCAAAATACTGGTAAGTATAAGTATTTATTTGATATCAGCTCAACACAAAATTATGCGGTGATTTTTACTTAATGATGCAAAACAATCAATTACTTTGTCCAAATCAAAAGCTTTTGCAATTTTTCTCTCGATGAACATGATTGCTAAATTGCTCAACGGATCATCAAGTATTCTGTTATTGCACTGCATATGATATTGGGTGTAGTTTAGTGTTGAACGTCAATGTTTTAAAAACATTGATGTTCGATGGTTTTAACATCGATGTTTTATGAACATTGATGTTTTGGTATCGATATTTGATGCTTTTTTCTGTTTATGTAGTAGAAGTGATGTTTGTTAAGTAATAATATTTTTATAAACGGAATTTTTTATAATTGGTAATGATTTTACTTATTTTTTAGTTTAGCATTAAGAAAATTGAACAATTCATTTAGTAATACTGATTTAGTACTGTGGGGTCGGAAAATCTCCCCCCTTTTTCCTTTTGTCGTGAATTCGAATCGATATCAAATGACGCAATTGATATAAATTTTAATGACGCAGTTCGATTCGAAAACAGGATATATCAAATTGCTTGATTATTTTACTAGACAATAAATCTTGGAAGGTTTATTCAAGAATCAATTCAAAGTCTAAATGGATGACACCTGAGATATCTGATGATTGTGTAAGAGAGAATAACAACCATCCCC
>AYEL01076772.1:0-17968 GCA_000484575.1 Olivierus martensii
CCGTGAATTGAAGACGAAACATAAGAGAATTTCAGTGGTACCCAGGAATTAATTTGAATCTGATTATCTTTGGTTACAGACTAGAGACTCAATATTATAGACTAAAGACTGTTATTGTGGCATCGATTCTTACGACAGGGAAACATCAAATTACAGGTATCTCTCTCTCCGGATTTGTGTCGGGAAATAATATTGTAATTTTAATTCTCTCTCATGTTAAATTATTTGTTAAAATAAAGAAGCTATTGAATTTATTCAATGTTGCTCTCCGCCTCTATCATTCGAGTCGTCAGCCTCATTCGTCGTCCTTGCCCGCGCATTTAACGTGGACTGGGTCTTAGGCCATTTGCCTGTCAATTCCGCTTTTCCGTTCGTCCGGAATTCCACAGTACTTAAATTTTTCTCACATGAGACACCTTATCATCGTCATTTAATTAATATTCAAAACTCTTTTTCAAATTCTTTTTTATTTCAAAGTATTTATACCTTTACAGCTCAGTAATTATGTCTTTGAAAAGCTTTTTTGACATTACATTTTGCTAAAAATAAAAGTAATTCTGCAACTTGCATATATTGCCAAAAGATCTGAAAACTACACTGATAGATTCCTTTTCAACCAACAGTTAAAAGACTAATTTCTGATAAGTATACAAACATGTCCATAGTAATCAAACATAAGCTCAAACAGAATTTTTTTTGAAAGAACAACATAATAGCTAGCATTTAGCTAATAAACTCAATAGACTAAAGCAAATTGATAAAATATTGGGAAATAGAAAAATAATATGTCAATGCAGTTGTTACTGACTATGCATAAAAAATAAACATATTTTAACATCAATGTTTTTGGAACTGATGTTTTCTAACATCGATGTTATCTTTTGATGTTTTTATTGATGTTAAATATCGATGTTCAACACTAGTGTAGTGTTGCTGTAAACCATCTGGAGACCAATTACAGAAAAGTTAAGAATATTATAACTGTTTATGTATGAGTGGAGAATATTTTCATATATGTTAAATATTTTGATATAAATTCAGAAATTTATTAAAAATTATTGAAATGAAAGAAAACATACCAATAAATTATTTTTTTAATAATAATGACAATATTTCAACAAATTTATGTTACATTTGAACTAACTATACAATATAACTTCATTATTGAAAATTTGCATGATACTTCATTTTTTATTGATGATTTTTTTATACAGTGGGTGATCGGTTAACGAACATAATCCATTCAAAGACAATGTTCGTTATCCAAATTGTTCATTAACCGATCATCGATTTACCATAGGCCAAGACAATATTCGTTATCCGAATTGTTCGTTAACCGATCATCGATTTACCATAGGTTTTAATGAAATGTTCATTAACTGATCATCGATTTACCATAGGTTTTTATGGGAATTTGATTCCAAGAAAATGTTCGTTATCCAAATTGTTCGTTAACCGATCATTGATTTACCATAGGTTTTTATGGGAATTTGATTAATTCATTTTGGAGACCCAAAAAAAATAAATAAATAATTATAAATTTCTTATTATGTCGGAGACCCAAAAAAGACATAAATAAAAAATTATATAATTTTTTATTTATGTTTATTTATATGTATGACCCCCCAAAAAAATAAATAAAAATTATATTTCTTACTATGTTTATTTATATGTAATAACAACCATAATATATACATACATAGTCTTGCATTTTCATCCGTTATGTTTATTTTCCGTTAAAGAATCTATCCAATGTCAATTGCTTTTCTCTCTTCTTCAGGATTTTTCAGAAGTGATTAATAGCATCTGTGTTAGAGATCTCTAATCTTATTGACCTTAACTTGGTATGGGTGCCAGTGATAGAGATCCCCAAGCCTATTGACCTAAATCTGGTATGGGTGCCATTCTTGGTAGAGATCCTCAGCCTTATTGACCTCAACCTAGTATGGGTGCCATTCTAAGACCAAAAAAATCTAATGACCTAGTATGGATGCATTCTAATACCAAAATGTTGTAAACTCCCTCTCTTACCTTCTTTAATAAATCTTTGATTTGTTTTAAGTTGTCTCTGAGTTCATTTTAATCAGGAAAAACTACTGTTCTCCCATCCTTACCCATATGTCCATGAACACGCAAAGCCTAAGCCTGTCATTCCATTACGTTAGTTAAGCAGCCATATCCTCATGAGATATTTTTATCTGGTGGCAGCTACTTATAGAACTCATCACAGGTTGGCCAACACCCATGATAGGATGGTCAACCAGATGGTTGAAGGATGACGTTCAACGGGCCAGGCCCAAACCTCCCCGAAAAATTGGAGGAATGGGACCCGGATCCTCCAGGATGTTATCTACAGCTTTACCATGTGCTCATCCAACTGACCTGTCATTCCGTCAGTCCACGGGTTCCACAGTTTGTTTTGTGAAGTGTTCGTTATCTGAACATAAAAATCTTTCGCAAAAGTGTTTGTTATCCGAACAGTTCATTAACCTATCACTCACTGTATATTTGGTCTGATTTTCTTCATTCATGGCTTTTTTTATTCAGAGGATCTGTTACTATTCAAAATCAACCAGATGGTTGAAAGATGACGTTCAACAGACCAGGCCCGAACGTCAGGAGATATGTAATATATCACGATCGTAATTATGGATATAGAACAGGCTTAATTGCAACAATTATTTCATTGGATGCTAAAATTTCACACAAAAGATTTATATTTCATCAACCTCATATAAGAAATAAAAAGTTGTGAAAAAATAAAATTCTAAAAAGTTCACAGCATTAAAATGAAACTGAAAAACATAATAAACTCTAAAAATTGCAAAATATTTTGATGAAAATTAAGTAAGATTTCACAATTTTAATTTTTTGCATATTAATTAGACTTAATTTACAATATTTCTTGGATGTGAAAGGATTAAAAACTGTAAGAAATTAATTTAAAATTTACAGTCTTGAATGAAGTATAAATTAAATTGCCATAATCTATTAAATGAAATACCTGTAATTACTAATGACTGATACATATTAAAACAATAAATTAACATGACGATTTACAATGCTAATTTTAGCAGTTCAATAAAATAATCAGATGACTGAGAATTTGCTGAAATTAAAAAATATTTGACTATCTGTTGTTGGGAAATCAATAAGCAATAAGAATACAGGATCTCTGATTACTGGTTTTATAAGTTAATTCATTTCATTTATAAAGTAAGAACTTGTGAACAAAGAATCAATTTTCCATAGGCATAATCTTAAAAATTATGGATTCTGTTCTCAACAATGATATTTGATCATAATAAAATTAAATAAAAGATAATACAATCAGTAATAATGACTATAAATTACCCGCTCATATAAATGAGCGGAAATATACTATTGTGATCTAATCTTATAATACTTTATATAACAGCATATTGTATAATAACAGCTTATCTTGCAAATTTATTTACTATATATTTTATTAAGCATTAGTTCAAATGTGTAGTAATTGCATGAGGGCCCGTGGAGGCTGCACTCCATGGGCACCTCCCCGACAGCCCCACTCCACCAGGGGCCCACCCCAATGGGCCCCAAGCCTGTGGGAACTGGTTTCATCTCCCCAGTGGGCCCACAAAAATCTAATAATAGTAATGAAGGTAAGTTATCTGTTGCCCCTTTCTTTGACACTTCATCTATTGATATTTATATTCATAAAATTAAAATTCGGCCCCTAGGGCCCTAAAAATGGCCAAATAAAGAAAGATCTGTTGTCGCAGACATCCGAAAATAAAAAATGGCCAAATAAAAAAAGATCTGTTGTCACAGACATCCGAAAATTATCTTTCTAACCAAAAAAGATCTGTTGTCGCAGACATCCGAAAATTAGACCTTTCTAACGCACCCTATTTATAGAAATAGGTATAGTGGTTTGTCCAAAAATGGGACTCCAGCCATACACGTTTGACTAATTATAATATAGATTAAACAATCATTTATTTATCCAAATAAATGCAAATATGGCTTTTAAAATTGAGCTAAATTATAATAATAATGAAATTATTTATGCATATAAATGTTAAAGAATTTTTTTTCTTCATTATTATTGACAGATAAGTAGATGAAATTTAATACAAATGAACTACTGCATTAGGTACATTCTGAAAATAAAAGTTATTTATAATGTACCAGTAAAATCATGGAAGCCAGAAGGTGAACTACTTCCACTTCTTTGTCCACCATTTTAATTTTTCTGATTTCATGGTAGATGATGGAGTTTCTGTTATAAATCAAGTCATACTATACTGTATAGCTACATATGTAGTTTGAAATGCCTTTTTATGAATGTTTAGCATTTATTATTACAATTAATATTCATATTTTTGATTTTTTGACAGTTCATATTTGAAATATAACTTGTAAAGCTAAAACTTATAAACAAAGAACTACCTAAACTATGAAGTATCAGGTCACCATAGCATGAATATATATGATAATTCATAAAAAATTAATATTGTATAATACAAATATAACTCACCCTTGACTTAGAATTACTTGTATAGTGGTTGATTGGTTAACGAACATAATCTGTTAAAAGACGATGTTCATTATCCAATCATCAATTTACCATAGGTTTTTATGGGAATTTGATTAATTTGTTCTAGAGACCCAAAAAAAATAAAAAAAAAATTATATAATTTCTTACTATGTTTATTTATATGTAATAACAATAATATACACATACATAGTCTTGCATTTTCATCTATTATGTTTATTTTTCATTAAAGAATCTGTCCAATGTCAATTGCTTCTCTCTCCTTCTTCAGGACTTTTTGGAAGTGATTAATAGCATTGTCGTTGTACAGATCCCCAAGCCTATTGACCTCAACCTGATTTGGATGCTATTCTAAGACCAAAATATTGTAAATCTCTCTCTTACCTTCTTTAATAAATCTTTGATTTGTTTTAAGTTCTCTCCAAGTTCATTTTAATCAGGAAAAACTACTATTTTCCCATCCTTACCTGTAATGTGCAAGGCCTAAGCGTGTCATTCCGTTAGATTAGTTAAACTGCCATATCCTTATGAGATATTTTTATCTGATGGCGGCCACTTATAGAGCTCATCACAAGCTAACCAACACCCACGATGGGGTCAACCAGATGATTGAAGGATGAGGTTCAACAGGCCAGGCAAATCTCCTCTGAAAAATTGGGGGAGTATGACCTGAATCCTCCAGGATGGTAAGCCATAGCTTTACCACATGGCCATCCAGCTGATCTGTCATTCTGTGGTCCCACAGTTTGTTCTGTGAAGTGTTCATTATCCGAACATAAAAATCTTTTGCAAAAGTCAGGAAAAACTACTATTTTCCCATCCTTACCTGTAATGTGCAAGGCCTAAGCGTGTCATTCCGTTAGATTAGTTAAACTGCCATATCCTTATGAGATATTTTTATCTGATGGCGGCCACTTATAGAGCTCATCACAAGCTAACCAACACCCACGATGGGGTCAACCAGATGATTGAAGGATGAGGTTCAACAGGCCAGGCAAATCTCCTCTGAAAAATTGGGGGAGTATGACCTGAATCCTCCAGGATGGTAAGCCATAGCTTTACCACATGGCCATCCAGCTGATCTGTCATTCTGTGGTCCCACAGTTTGTTCTGTGAAGTGTTCATTATCCGAACATAAAAATCTTTTGCAAAAGTGTTCATTATCTGATTTGTTCGTTATCCAAACAGTTTATTAACTGATCACCCACTGTACTTATAATGGTGATGATATTGGTAAATTCTGAGAATCATCAATAAAAAATTCACATATATAACAGTCTATGCACATTGGACTGATGTACCAAAAATATATTTTTCTATGTTTGGTTCTTGTAGTTTTGTGTTCATTATATTTTTATGATGATGTATAGATGATAGTGTAATAGTAAATATTAATAATGGGAATCCATAAATTTAAGGCATTTCCAACTTCCAATCACTTCCACCTATGGACTCAGAGTTTGAATCAAATTCCATTATAACTCAAGGATTACTTGTAATATAATGCACTTCATAGTAGGTAACAAAATATTCTGTATATCTAATATAAAGTTTCTGATGATATTTATTATACTAGTTAGATCTATTAATAAGTGATAAATGATATTTTTATTTTATAATAATATATGATTTATTCTAGAAGATTAGTCAAAATACTAATATTAGTAATAACAAATTATAATTATTCTAATTGTTATCAGAATGAATATTAAATATTTTAGCATACTTTTCCAATTCCTGTGGCAATTTTGGACAACTCTTCCTCTTCTTTCTTTAGCTGAGTATCTTCTTCTATAATTTCACTTTCTTCTTCTTCTTCTAAATCAATTTCTCTTGAACTTCCACTCCATCTTCTACGTCTTTCTAAAATTCACAAAATTTATATTATAGTATTTAATAATATAATATAAAAATGAATATATAATTATATTATATTATTAACAATCACACAATAACACAATGATTAAAATCTAATTAAATGATTCATATCTCAAGCATTTTCTAGTAGGAAAAGTCACTCAAAACAGAAAAAATTTTCTGTTTTGAATGACTTTTCCTATTAGAAAGTACTTGAGTTATGACTTATTGTAGTATAATAAGTGAACTTTTAACCCATTCAAGTCTATTCATACAAACACATCATGGAACTGGAATAAAAAACAATAAAAATAAGAGTTAAGAAAATTAAATTCTGATTTAATTACTGTAATTATTGCAGATTTGTTTTTTGTGCTTATTGATTGAAAATATGCACCTCTGATGATAATTCCTAAATTATTTTATTGAACAAAATTTTTTAATTATGTTTTTATGAAAGTTATTTTCAATGGATCTTCTTAATAGAATTAGGGTTTCTTCATCATTTCTTATCAAATTTTTTAATGTATTATATCAAAGTTATTCTGGTTTGGATATGAAATAAATTTTATTTTTGAAATTTTAAAAATACTGAAAACAATATTTTTTACTTTTTCAGAATCTTACTGTGGGAAAAATTTAATTTTTCCTGCAATAGGAATTTTATAGGAAAAATTTAGGAATTTAAGAATTTTATCATAGGAAAAATTTAGGTATTTAGGAATTTTATCATAGAAAAAATTT
The DNA here is from genome assembly GCA_000484575.1 of Olivierus martensii. Classification (NCBI taxonomy): domain Eukaryota; kingdom Metazoa; phylum Arthropoda; class Arachnida; order Scorpiones; family Buthidae; genus Olivierus; species Olivierus martensii. The sequence goes on from AYEL01076772.1 coordinate 7,142, forward strand.
AATTTTTCCTATGATATAATTCTGAAAAAATAAAAAAATATTGTAGATAATATGAAAATATTGATCAATTCTGTTAAAATGAACAATAATGTATCTTAATCATTCATTTTTTGTTTCATTTTTATGTTCTTTATGCAAAAAAATGAGAAAAATCTGAATATTAACATCCCCAGGTATTTAAAAATAAGGCATTTTTATTGTTTTATGGCAGATAGTTGATTCCCAGGAAATTGTGGCCAAGCCTACTTTACAGGGCAGCATATCATATTGAGTGTAGTGTTACTATAAAGTGTCTGCAAGCTAATTAGAACAAAGTAAAGAATATTATAACTGTTTATGTATGAGAGAAGATAATTTTCATATTTGTTGAATATTTTGATATAAATTCAAAAATTAATAAAAAATTAAATAAAAATTATTGAAATGAAGGATAAACATGCCAGTATATATAGTTTATTAATAATGACAATGTTTGAATAAGTTTATGTTACTTTTGAATTAACATAACTTCACATAACATTAACATAACATAACTTCATTAATGAAATTTTGTATGATACTTCATTTTCTATTAATAATTTTTTTAAAATATGAAATATTTTTTAATCAGATTTTCTTCATTTATCACTAGTTTTATTTAAAGGAGTTACCACTATCCAAAAATAATAGTTATTTTATTGGATGACTAAATCTTTATACAAAAAATTTGTTTTCATCAATCTTATATAAGGAACAAAAAGATGTGAAAAAAAATGTTCACATCATTAGAATGAAAACGAAAAACAATAATTCTAAAAATTTCAAAAGATTTCAATGAAAATTAAGTGAGATTTCACAATTTTTATTTTTTCATATTAATTAGGCTTAATTTCAATATCTCCCAGATCTGAACGGATTAAATCTAATTGCATGATTACATACATAAAAAATAAAATTATTTTGGAAATATTGAAAATTAATTAAACATAACTATTTAATTAATTTTAGTTTTATCATCATATGCTAATTCCATACTTTCTATAGTAATTATTTGATAATTATTTAATAAACACTGATTTAATTATAAAACTAATTACAGATAGTCCTCAACTTATGAATACCTGAACTTACAACCACATATACTTATGATGGTGATGAAATCCATTTATTCTGTGATTGGTCAATGTATTCAATGGGTTCAACTCTCTAATCCAATGATAGAATATACAGAAAGCATCCTTTTTTGTATCTGATTCTAGTAGTTTTGTGTTCTTTATGTTTATTAAGATAATGTAAAGTTCTTAGTAAACATTATAAGTGAAAAATCCATAAATTTTGAGCATTTTCAACTTCTGACCACTCTGACTTATAACAGCATGACTCTAAACCAAATTCTATCATAAGTCGAAAACTATCTGTATAAAAATTAAATCAAAACTTGTATTTGAAACAAAAATAATTTATTAAAGATTAAACAAGATATATCTTATTATTTTTTCAAACATCTAAACAACAGCTGATGTTTTCTATTATTATTTTTATATATTACCAGGATCTGTATATGGAAATGGAGGAGCAGGAAAATCATCTCTCTCAATTTTAGCAACTTCAGTTGGTTTTGGACGTTGTGCATTAGGATAATGAGCCAATTCTATTGGTTCTTCATTATTCATATGAGGCGATCGTGGTCGAGGTGTAGAAGATTGAATAGAATCCACTTAAAAAAAAGTAAAAGTATGTAAATATATAGTAAAAATATAGTTACATTAACAGTTACAACAAATGTGAATATTTCAAAAAGTGTTTTGAATTGATATAAGATAAATGACTATATTGAACAATTACTGTTTAACCAATTTATTTTATTATAAATTTCTGATTGATTTAAAATTCCAAATCAATTTTTATATTTCAAGATAATATTTTACTTTATGCAATTAACATTATTGCCACACATTTTATAATTTATTTCATTCATATATTATTGCTTAAATTATTTTCTTTTTTATAATATAAATAATAATTAATAATATATTTATCTCAGTTTGTACAGAAAAGAAATAAACAGTAATTGTTATCAGCTAACTAGTTTATAATAATCAGAAAATTTTTTCTAATATATATGCAAAAATTGTCGAGAGTAGTTAGTGTGCCTATGTTTTAAATAAGAAATTTAGGATTTAAATCTCATTTCAATCAAAATCTTTGTAGATAATTTTCTAAATTAATTAAAAAAAATAGATAAACATTACAGTGTAATAAATTTTTATTAATTTTTTTATTCTTGGTAGTTAAGTTGTTATTTCCTAATTGCTTATCCCTCAAAAATATAAAAAATGTCTATTATTCTCACAAACTTTGTTTTTGTGATCAGGATAGTGATATTTTGAAATTTATCTATTTTCCAGAACAATATAAATAGATTCAATACTGCAAAAATTTAGAGTAACTTCTGTAACTTTCTAGAATTTTCCAGTAATAAGTAGTAATGTAAATACAATAGCCTTAAACCCACCAATTTAGTTTAGCTTCAGCTGTCTAAGTGAATGCATATCTGCATTTTTCTGAAATGACATCAAGATGTTTCAAGCATCCAGCAGATGTACTTAGGTATATCTGCAGCCAATTTATCAAGATGAGTAAAAAAGTATTTTATGGAAGCATCTGTTAAAAATGTATGAGGGGCCTATAAGACTATTTCAGTATAGAACAATATAAAGTCAGAGCCAATGGTGGATCCCTGATGCATCAATGGATGTCAAATTGCTAATAACACTGTGTAATAGCAAAGTGCTGATGCATCAATGGACATCAAATTAGGTCTTATTAAACAATTTGTCAGAGCTTTAGATAAGGAGTTCCAACCTTCAAGTACTTGCAAGAATTCTTCCCTAAGCTGTGTGAAGCAAAGATCAAAGTCAGTGTCTTTGTTGGACTACAGAAGAAGATTCTAGAATGAGAGGAATTTCCAAAGATACTCACTATGAAAGAGAAAGTAGTTTGGAACACTTTTGTTGCAATGGTTAGGGGTTTCCTGGGCAATCATAGCATAAAAATATGTGGAGTTGGTTGAGACTCTGGTGAAGAACTATGGCAAAATGAGCTGCAGGATGTCCCTCAAAGTCTATATCTTTGATGCTCATCTTGATAAATTCAAGGAGAACAGAGAATGTACTTGGAAGCAGCAAGGCAAGAGTTTCCATCAGGATATACAAGACTTTGAACATTACTATCAAGTACATATAACCAAGAACATGATGGGGAACTACAAGATTTATGAAAATGGTTTATAGTATAATCATAAATCTCAGAAAACAACTCAATTCTAAATCTTTTTTGGTCATTTTTGTATAAACTGTAGTATAAATATATATGAATTTTGATTCAATTTGTTACTTTTTTCTGACTTTATCTGAATGAAAAGACACAAATTTGCCTGTTTTTTTCATTGAAAAATAGGTAAATTCAAAATATCAGTCTCCTGGTCATAAGAGCAATGTTTATGAAGAATAATAGCCATTTTTTATATTTTTTTAGGTATAAGCATTTTTCTTCCTGGGTAATAAGTATTATTTCCCAGGAAAAAAAATGCTATTACACAGTGTTATTATCAATAGATGATCTCAATAATTATGATAAATTTTTGGTGAACTTAACAATAATTTCCTAAATACACACGTAATCAGGAGACATAATATACACATAAACATTTAAATATAATTAATACATATGTCCCAGAATAAACATCCCACTCTTAATATCTTAGATTTTATTCAACAGAAAAAATTCATTGAAGTCTTCTTTTAAAGCTAATCATCTGTGCTATCTAATAATGGTATTCAATTGTATCAAAAATCTATTGCTAAAAAGTATAAAATGTATATTTTTTCACTTATTTCAAATATATTAACTAGAATAACATTTTTATATATCCTAAAAATGTTATCTAGTTCCGATTCTAACAATATTTGAATAAATTTCTTATAATGTATAGAACTTGAAATATCATGAATTGAATTTAAAAAAATTTTTTTCTTAGTTTTCTAACTTAAGCTATGTTTAGATGATGTGTCTCTGCATGCAATGTTGTATGCAGAATGACGCATGTCTCAAAGTGCAACAGCTGCATGAAGCATGCAGCTTGCCTCTTCGTATTCACACATAGAGGACATATTGCAGAAAATGCCAACATGAAAAGAGTTGCATGCTGCCATTTTAGCGGCAGCTACTGTTATTATTTCAAATGATGGAAGGAAAAGAAGAAAAAGAAAGTGTTTGACTCACAAATATTTCGATTGAAGTGCTAATAACATCAGTATTTTGAACCAAGTCAGGATAGATAGTTCCAGTCTTTCCAAAAATTTTACTACAATGACTTCACAACGATAAATTTAACTTCCTTAATATATTAAAGCATTTTTTTTGCACCCCAATCCATAAAGCAAAGAAAAATTTATGAAAAAAGTTTAAAAATAATCAAAACAACAAGATGTTACACGACTAGTTGCACGTGTAACCCAACTAGGATGGGGAATACATGCGCCTTCTTGCACTTAGTGTTGCAACAGATTTTGAGGCATGCACCTTTGCATGCCTTCTCGCATGCATCTTGTTGCATGAAAAGTAGCACCATCTAAACATAGCTTTATAATGACATTACTTGCAGAAATTTGAAATTTGCATTTATTTGGAATTGTTTTACAAATATATAATCTAAATATTTATTGAAAATTATTCACATTAGCAGTTTACAGAAATAAATTTAATTCATTTTCCAAAGAGAAAAACTTATCTCATCTTCATATCCACTGAACAATCCACACTATTACAATTATGTAATGTGATGTCAATTTCTATAGTAGAATCAACTTCTAGCTATAATTGTATTGATGATAATACAACTGTAATATTAATCACTGTAAATGATTATTTTTGAAATTTATTGAATCATGAAATTATTTTATTGAAGAGAAAATACAATTAAAAACAAATATTTTGATCTATAAAAAGAATAAAAACTTTTACTTTTCACTGAAAACCTAATTGGTCATTATTTATTTATATATTCCTTTCATCTTGATATACACTATGGGTCTGTCCATAAACTACGTCACAAACGAAGGAAGGGAGGATGTAGATTTGTGACGAAAAATGACGTTGGAGAAGAAGGGAGTCATGCAAATTGTGACATCATGGTATACAAATTGTTAAATCCAGTAATTTTACATCACTATGATTAAAAATTAAATCCTAAAAATTTATAAAAATTTTTTATATGTTGATGATGTAACGATTTCGGCTCTTACAAAGAGCTGATGATGACGTAGAAACCAAAAACGTTACTCAGATTAAATGGTTATGTTAAAAAAGTACTGGACTGCTTATGTGTGCTTAGAATTTGTTTAATAGTTATTTAAACACCAAAGAGAGCAGTTAGATTTTTAATTTTTAATTTTATTTTAAAATTAGACGATGTTTATGTTTTATTTTTCAAAAAATAAAGATGGTAATGTAACATATTTGAAGTTACATTTTTTTAATAAAATATGATATATAATTTTAAGATATTTGTATCCATTTCTGCTAAAGTTTATTTGTAAGTTAAAAAATATATGTAATAAAATGCCAATGTAAAATTATTCTTATTTTCTATTTTACGTAAAATCGGAGAAAAAATTTTAAATAGAAGGGGAGGGTGTTACATCACGATCAGGGGACGTACACGTAGTGTGACGAAATATGACAAAGGGGGGAGGGGGTAAAAAAAAGAGTTCAAAATAGCATGACATAGTTTATGGATGAACCCTATGTAAAAAGTGTAATTTTCAATATTATTTCTCAAATATGATTTATTTTTTCAATGATTATTTTTTACATGGTGGTAATAAAATTTAAAAAATTACATTTAAATTTTATACAGAATTTTTAATATTTGTGCACTTTTTGAGTCAGCAGAAATATGGGAATTTTTAATAATTAAAATTTTTAGTATATTTTTTGTTCTGAGTGATTTATTAATTCAAAATTAATTTTCTATGATTAATTATTTCATTTAATATTAATTAAATGATTAAATGATATAATTTCAATTTACAGAACACATTTAATGTCATAATTAATATAACAATTTATACAGAACAGATTTAATGTCATAATTAATATAACAATTTTTATGTCATAATTAATATAACAATTAATATAAATTAAGATGATGATAAGAACACAAATAACATGAATATATTTTAATGTAATCAATAGAGTTATTAGCAAAAAGCTGATCCTAACAGAGAAATGTCAGAGACACAGATCTTGAACAATATCACATCATGTTGATGATATATTATTCATGATGATATTCAAGATGATATATCATGTGATCATTCAAGATTGTTATGGTGTGAATATGTTCAGCAGATATGAACTTTAAGATAGACTTTCTCCATGGAAAATGAACTAAATTTAATTTTACAAATTGTTAATATGAATAATTTTTTATAAAATAAAGAATATTTATTTGTAAGGCAGTTTCTGAATGCAATTTCTAAATTTTTGTTCAGTAATATCAGTGAATTAAAAAGATGAAAAAATTTTTCAAATTTCAGTTCATGATATCTCAAGTTCTGTGCGTCATAAAAAAGTTATTTAGATATTGTTAGAATTGGAACTAGGAAAGGTTTTTAGTGATACAAATTCCCACACTTTATGAAAGTAATGTGTTTCTATGGAATCTTTTAATCTAACCCAAAAGGCATAAAGGAAAGAAGCAATTACTATTAATTTATATGGGAAAAATTTTTGAGTATTTCCAAATTCAAAAAAATTAATCTATCAAATCATACAAATAACACATAAAACCTAAAACAATACTAATATAAAATAAAAGCAGGAATGATATGATAAATGCATAGCCTGTATAAAATAGAAATAATGTATATGCATTGTAGTTTCACTTATAATGCCACTTATATTTTCTGTTAAGCCACCATATTGCACATAGAATATACAATATTTAGCAGCAGCAATTTTCAGAGACTATCACAATCTGGTCAACACTCAGGATGGGATCAACTGGTAGGTTAAAGGATGGAGTTTGACAGCCCAGAACCAAGACCCATTCTAAAAAACTGAATATGTGGGATCTGAAATTGAAACCTGATACTCTAGGATAGTAAGCAACTGCATTACAATGGCAGCCCATCAACTTCTTTTTTTGTAAAAGTGAAAATCTTCAGATTTATTCTGGTTAGCAAAAAGAGTACTAAGTGGAGGTCTTTCATAAAAGCAAAATGGTACTAAGTGAACTTTTGTAAAGCAGAGTAAACTTGTATAAAAAATTGGAGAATTATTTGAAATAAGTGAGAAAATATACATTTTATATTTTTTAGCAAACTTAAAATAGATTTTTGGTTAAATTAAATACCATCATTAGATAACACAGATGATCAGCATTAAAAAGATTTCAATAAGCTTTTCCTGTTGAGTAGAATCCAAATACGAATTCCAGAATAAATGTTCCATCTTTAATAGAGGTAGAATGTTTATTCTGTAATTCTGTGTGTGTGCATATATACGTATAATACATGTATATTATAATGTAACGTACACATATACATTGTAGTACATAGATGCATACAAATATATATATATATATATTCATCAACATCATCATCATTCCTTATTTCATTCATTGCTAGATATACAGGGTGCGTCAGCTAAATCTGGACAAAATAAACAATTTAATTAAACAAAATTTTATTTAACAAAAAGAATAAAATTATCAAAATTATCATTTGCACATTAATTTGGGATACTTTAGATTAAAATTACTTGATGTAATTCCCTTCTGCCTCAATTACTGCCTCGATCATTGACCGGAAATGATGACACCCTGAGCAACGCTTGCTTGTCCAAGTTCGAAAACGCTGCCTCAATAGTGGCCTGGAGAGATGTCTCAACCTATTAGAGACCCTTTCAAAAATGCTTCATACGTAATAGTCCAAAGGATTCAAATCTGGACTGTTAGGAAGCCAGAATTCTTTAGTAAGCAAGTTGCAGCAAGCAACTCTCTTTGTTCTAGCTGCATCAGACAGCATCTGTCGTACTTTTATGACGTAGGACTTGTACCGTAGGTCCTCTTCCGCAATTCGACGCATTGTGGCCTCACTCACGCTCAATGTTTTTGTCAACTGCCTGAGAGATTGCCCTGGGTCCTCTGAGATGAGCTCTTGAGCTCATCAGACAACTTCCAGTGTCCTTGACGATCTCCCCCTGGAATGGCTCTTCCTTGCCGGGTTGGCAGAACCTTCTTCAGACTTCTCTGAAGCTGCATATCTAGCAGCAACATCATAAATTATTGATCTTGGATAGTTAAAGAACCGAATTATTTCGGAAGATGAATGTCCAATGCGAAGGCCTTCGATTATCGCTGCTCTCTGATTATATTCTCCACTCAATCTTAACTAATCAGCTATTTTGTACTTATCATCAAACGCATCGTCTGTCTGGCTTACTAAAACGTCAGCAGCATCTAAAACCCTGACATGTCTGTCTGGCTTACTAAAACGTCAGCAGCATCGTAGCGCTGACGTCAAATATGGCGGGAAATTCAATTTAAAATTTGTCCGGATTTAGCTGGTGCACCCTGTATTCAATTTGAAATTTGTCCGGATTTAGCTGACACACCCTGTATTGCCTCCTTCTTTTGTTTTCAGATGGAACTATCTTAGGCAATCTGCATCCATTGGGAACCAATTACTTTTCTTATATAAATAGGGGAAGGTGGGCAAAACTGGATAGATGGGTCAAACCGGGTACCCCATATCTCCATATTGACTGATGCAATCTAGTAGCGAACTCACAAACTATTTCTAAACCATGATTATACCAGTAGGAACTGAATTGAAGATGACAGTGGTGCACACTAGTTGTTTGGCTAAAATTTTTTAAAGTTTTTGTGCTGAAATATTTCAATTTTGTGATTAACATGTGCCATTCTGTAGTGCATACATGAAGAATCATTATCAATAAATATACTTCTCTATTCATTAACTTTCAAGAAATATTTTAACACATTAATCAATATTTTACCACATCACTGAATGTAGATATGCCATTTTTATTAAAACATGTCATGGTGGAACAAAACTGGGTATTGAGGTATGGGACAAAACCGAGTAGTATCCATACTTTAGTACCTAATATACATGAAAAAAAAAAAGATAAGAAGGCTTCTAAATGAAAACTTTTTAAAACTATAAAAATCAGTGATACAAAAGGGGAAAGCATAAAAGCAAATGAAAGGGGAAAAAAAAATCAGTGATACAAAAGGGGAAAGCATGAAAGCAAATGAAAGGGGAAAAGGAAGTAAAAAAGGTTAAGAAAAATGGGAAAAAAAAAACCTTGAAAATAAAGAATCAGCCTCAGAGGAAGAAGAAAACACTGAAGTGTGCATATTTAGTAATAAATTATTGATATATATACACATTCCAAATTAATGGAAGGCTAGATCCAGAGTTGCATGTGTTAAGGATGGACCCATGAGGGTTATTCAAATATGGAGGAAGAAGGTAACATATTTATGTGACTTTTGTTGCTAAAATAAAAAAAAAATTTTTTTTTTGTAAATAAAAATTTTTAGAATGTGGATTGTTATATGGGGTCAAATGGGTACCTGGTTTTACCCCATCCATGGGGCAAAACAGGGTATTTGCACTTTTTAAAAAACTATCTATCTAAGGAACAAACACACTTTTGATATAAATACTCATAGATACTGATAAGTTAACACCTATTGAAGCCTAATAACATAATTTTGAAGATTTTTCTGTTCAAATTGAAAAAATATATGAATTTGAAGTTAAGATACCCTGTTTTGCCCCACCTTTCCCTATATATATATATATTGTTAATTTAAATAAAATCAATATTTTTATCAAAAACATTTAAAGTGTTTTTCAAAATTTTCACTATCAATAGACACAAATATCATTAAAGCAAACAAATCAAGCCTAATAACCATATTCTACTATTACATAAAAAATAATATTTGTATTATTTATAAATTAAGTAATATAATTAATTTATAAATAATACAAATGATATTTTTATGCTACCAGTATTTTATAATTGTAACAATACATATTAAATTTTGAACATAAATGTTTTTTATACATTTATTATAGCTCTATGTTGAAAGTGTCTCTTTTTGTAAAGAATGAGTTTGAGAGCATTAGGCCATATGGATCATATATAGCACATAAATATATAATTTATAAATAAAAGAAATAAAATTATCTTTTCTTAAACTTAAATTAAATAAACATAAATCTTGGTATAGGCAATGCAATTTGTAAATAATTTAAACAGGCATTTTTGTAGTTTTGCCTTTTTTATTACATTTTTACATCATAACTATTTTACAACATTCTAAAACTTTAAAATTTAAACTTATAAAAACAGATATCTAAACATAAATCTTTAAAATATACATTTAGCAGCTATTCCATGGATTAGATATGCATTTCGGCTTTTGCAACGCCCTCTTCAGTCTTTATCACAAAATAACCGCAAAAATGTATATGTACTGCTAAATGTATATTTTAAAGATTTATGTTTAGATATCTGTTTTTATAAGTTTAAATTTTAAAGTTTTAGAATGTTGTAAAATAGTTATGATGTAAAAATGTAATAAAAAAGGCAAAACTACAAAAATGCCTGTTTAAATTATTTACAAATTGCATTGCCTATACCAAGATTTATGTTTTAATTATGGAAATAAAGGCCTAGTAATGAAATGGCACCTCTAAATTTAATTTAATTTCATTCTAATTTTGGATTTAAATTTTTATG
>AYEL01076775.1:0-18695 GCA_000484575.1 Olivierus martensii
TATATGATACAATCTTTAATTAGTTAGTATATTTGAAATTAATGACAAGTATTATGTATACGTATGTAAATATTCTATTTTGTTAATTTGTTCGAATGTTTAAAAATTTTTGTTATAATGTTTGTTCTAATATTCTGATATTCAGTTAATGTTCTATTTTGTATGTGGGGCACTGATGAGGAACCGCATATGGTTCGAAAACGTTATGCCACAATAAAAATATTCCACTTGCTTTTGTGCTGTATAGGACTAGTTTCTAGTAGCTTGAGTTACGACTTATTGGAATATAATAAGTGAAGTTTTAAATTTTTTAACTAAAATTTTATAGCAGTATCTCTAAATATAAAAATAATCTTAAAATTTTGAAATCTATAATTTAAGATTATCAATAAAAACAAATACAAAACTATAGTTCCATATGTGTTTACGATTATAATTAGGAATTTTAAAAAGCCTTATAAAGAAAAAAACCTTTAATTTGTTATTGGCTAATTCAAATACTCCTTAATTTGAAATAAACAACAGTCCCGTTCAAAGTATAGAATCTAATTGTCATTATGGTAGCTAATTTCATTATATTGTTTTTAATTCAAAGTTGCATTCTAATCCAGCAGTCAATTAAAATTTTCATTATTTGAAATTATTTTGAGATAGATTAGATGGGAAAGTTGCCAATGCACAGTCAGACCCCATTAACACATGGTTCAGTAACATGAAAGTCTGCTTAACATGCTATTTTACCATGGCTACCTTGATAAGCAATCACTTGTGATATCACTCCTAGAAATCTTCATTAAATCTCATGATCAGTGAGATTAGCTGCATGTTCAACCATTTTGTATTGGTCAAATCACACAGAAAATTCATATCAATGTTGGAACTTATATTAGCGCTCAATTTATATTAATACTGTAACTCGCAGTTCACTTAACCTGCAGTTTAGTAACTATGGACCCTGACTATTGCATGTTAATGGGGTCAGACTGTATTTAGATAAGAGTTAGTCCGAATATCCACTAGATGCTTAGTAATGGAGATGACAGCAATATCATGATTTGAATATATTTTTCAAATACAGGGTAGTGCTTAGTCTGTTGGATCTTCCCAAAAGTGAAAATCACATAAAAGAAATTGATTTTAATATCCTAATTTGGAGGAAACATAAAATTTTTCTGAAAAATCATTATTTAATGTATGTTGATATAGTACTACTTAATGAAATTTTTTTTTGCTTTTACACTGGTTTTAAATCAATAGGGTTATTCCACCATGGGATACTCATACTTGTGGTAAGGTTAACTAACAGGTAAAGAATATGATTCAATGAGCCAAGTCCATATTCTTCCTAAAAAAATTTGTGGATGTAGGATTCAAGAATATAAGTAGATCCTTAAGTGATAAGCTAATGCTTTACCCTGCACAGTCTTGCAAATTTTCTTTATGAGGTTGGAAAATCACTCCCTCTATTATTTAATAATTTGATATCATTCAAATACTCAGTTGTTTGTTGATATACAATCAAAGATATATCATATTCTAAAAGAATTACGATAGAATACTCAAAAAATTGGTGATAGTTTAAAAACTTAATTTTTAATTTTATGTTAATCTTGAATCAAGACTGAAGATATAAAACAATTATACATAATGAAACAGACAAACATTCACTGTTTATTTATATATATATATATTGTGAAAAGAGAATGACATTTATTAGTGACGTGCAAATATTAAATTTTCAAGTTGTGTACAAGTTGAATTTTGCTTGAAAACTTGAATTTCAGATTCAAGTTTGAATCTTATTTTTAATTACATCCTTAATGATAAGGAAATTTTGAATTTATTACTAAACTCCATAATATGAGCAAAATTCATCAATATTTGTCTCTCTCTCTCTCTCTCTCTCTTTATATTTTTAGTTTTACAAATTCAAATTCATGCTTTATGATTTTAAGTTATTACTAACAGATTAGTATTATAATGTATGTGTTGGGCAGGTAAATTAAACACTTATAATGAACAGGATCATCTCTCAATTTCTCTGCTATTCCATAAAAATTAATAATTGTAGAGCACTACTGATAAATAAAACTTTCTTCTTTGTTAACCCTGCTATAGTACTATCTAATTATTTCATGCTATTTTGTTTTAGTTTTCAACACTTATATTTAAGTAGAATAAAATAACATGAAAAGCCTTTTTTTAACTCAATTATTCTTAATTTTTATTAAATTTAACAAAAACTATAAAGCATTAAATTGAAAAATTAGCTATCTAAATCAAAGACAGGAAAATATCTATTGTCTACAACAGTAGTGTGCAAACTGTGGGTCACGACCCCTCTCGGAGTCATGGGAAAATTTTTGTGGGTTGCCAAATTCAAAAAAATTTATTTGACAATAAAAAAATATAAGGCTTTTCTTCAATAAGTATCAGATATCAGTAAAACAGTGAAATGAAAATATATTATTTATAAAAATGGAACTATATTTTTTTACAAAAACAATTGTCTATATTAATACAGCACATATCTCACATTGAATTCTTATGATGTAAAGTTTTTTAAAAGTATTTTTCATTAAAAAAATATTTATACCCATATGCATAAATACAACCATTGTTTCATAAAATTATGTGTTTTATTCAGACATCTAATAATGCAGAAACATAAGCAAAATCCCAGGAAGAATTTCACTTTAACTACGTTGATGATTAAAAAAAAGTCTACTGTCTATCCAGGGATCATGACAAAATTTTACACAAAATGGGGGGTCAGAAATGAAAATAGTTTGTGCACCATTGGTCTACAATATAAGGAAAATAACTTGCTGTTATTTGCATAAAATCATATTTTTGAATTTCCCTAAAAAATTTTTTTTTAATATTTATCTCAAAATTTTCTCAGTTTGATGAAAATATTTTCCAGACTAGATTTACAACTGTGATAATTATATGTTATCTATAATTTATTCTACTGTTAACAATCTAGATATTTAAATATAAGTACCATACTTTTAGTTAATTTTTCCTCTTCATTTTTTTAAATCAGAGTATAGGGAGAATTATGCTTATTTGATGTAAATCTTGAATAAAAGTATTGCATTATTTCAAACATAAAATGAAATATTTTAAAATATCGATAGTGAAAAGTGGAAAAACTTCACATTCAAACTTGTAAAATTTGATAATTTGATATGACCAATGGATGTGATATAAGTGAATCATTTCACAAAACACTATATAAATCCAATCTACATATGTCAGAGCATATCCTATACAGTACTAATAAGTCATAAAGATATAAAAATAGTTATATTAAAAAATAAGCACATAAGTCACATGGTAATGTAATTGCTTATCATCTTAGAGATCCAGATTAATTGACACTAACTTTACCTAAGTACAGATATACATATATGAAATCTATATAAGTCAGGGATTGCCTGTATATCTCAAAAGTTGCCCATTATAAGCAAGAAATTTTATGTAAATACAGGAATACCTTGCATAATGCAGTTTTGATCTAACGTGGTTATTATTATTACCAAGGAGGTTGATTTAATTCCATGATTATTACACATATCAATATTGGCAACACTGATAAGCAACTCCCCAAGTGACACAGGTGACAGTCGAGAGCCATGTTTATGAGGTAGTTTTCTGATTGGTTCTCAGGTAACACGTTTTTTCCCCTGAGACATTTTATTATTTACATTAATATTAGTATTTAATATTCTTTTATTATTTAAATATGACTGAAAAGAGACAAAACAAAGAAGACACTGTTGGAGCAACAAAAAAATGCAAATGGTTGACAATAGAGAAGAAACTTGAAATTATTAAATGTCATAAGAATAGCACTTCGTTTGATAAAATAACACGTGAGAATTCAATGAATGAGTCCCAATGTTTTCTACAATTTTTATATCAGTTTAAAATGATTTTCTTTGTTATTTAGTTAATAAAAATAAATATCTTTTTCATTTTTAAGCATTTTTATTATCTTAATTTTTGTAATAAAAAAATTAAATTGAAATCTATTATAAAGAGACCTCATTCAATGTGGTTTTTGCATAGCACAGACACTTCTTGGAATCAATTAGCTGTGCTATACAAAGGTATTCCTGTATATATAGAACAAACTTGGAGTTAGTATTTGTTCACAGAGCACAGAAACAGTAAAATCACAGTTCTTGTAATTTTATTGTTTCTGTGTTCATTATAAACAAGTTTAACTGTATGTTAAACAAAACTACTGCAAAAATACATTTTCCCAGATGATAATCTCTTTCTATAGAGAATATAGAAAGTTAATACAAAGGAGGAACTTCCACTTGAAATAAGAAATTATATTCAAAACTAGCACTATTTTAAAGTGGAAAAAACACAGACAAATCACTGTAGCACTTTCGACTTTATTAAGTCATTCTCAGCTTACAAATCGAAGATATAAGATTTTGGAACATAAGAACTTTATATAAAATTTAAAATTGAAGAATGGAAAAATGTAGTAATCAGAAAATACGTTAAAGTACAACGTTACATAACATGAATATAGAAAGATCATCATTTGTAGCAGAGGATAGAGTGACAGGAGATGACAGAGAATTACAACAAACCTAGTAATATTGTATTGTATAGCTATACATCTGGTTTGAAATATCATATTTATAAATGTCTAATGTTCATAATTTCAATTTTGTTAACATTTCATACTTGAAAAATAACTCATAAACTTAGAAAGTGGGAACTCAAACAGAGAATCACTTGTACCATAAAATACTGATTCATAAAGTATTTGATTATAAAAAGTGCCTAATTATATGGATTTTACTGTAGTTTGAAATTCTTGAACTAAGTTTTATTTTAAAATCAAAACCTAGTAAACTTTTATTTTGAAACTTGGCTCAATTCTAGTCTCAGAGACTTTGCACGTCACTTAATATTTATATATCTTTATGTAAGTTTATTTTTATGCTATAGATTGTTGCTTATTGTTGTAGTAATGATTTAACAGTTTTTTTATTACTCTGTTTTATAAGAAGTTAAGGTAAACTCAGAGTAAGGGTCAAAAATGGTTGAAAATAAATAAATTTTCCTGTTTAGAATTTTGCATGTGTTTGCAATTAAACTTATTTTGGGTCCATTTAGCTATTGTTTTATTTGATAATAGAAATTTTGAAAACTTTTTCCCATCCATTAATATAATTAATGATCAATTCTTACACATATATATTTTATTATTTGGTTATCCATTTTATCTTTAATGATTTATCATATAGAAATATGACAAATTTTGAACCATACTTCAGACCTCCCTGACAAAAGTAGTTATATCTTGGGACCATAACGAACACCAAAGTATCTTATGACATTGTACTTTGTGTTTGTAATGAATTTTCAAAGTATCTGATTAACAATACACTTATTAGAGAAATTCTAAATTTATTAGACTTTATAAATAAAAGCAAACTTGCTTTTTCTCAATCATCAAAATTCTCAAAAAATCAGAATAGGAAAAGATAACGTTTAAGAATTAAGTTTAAAGTAATATTCTGTTCTATAAATAGACGATAACAGATAGTGTAGCACTGAAGAGGGACTAGAAAAAAGTCCGAAAACGTTATGCAGTAAATAAATCTGTATGAATAACTTGCTTATGGAGCTGATTTTTTGAGAATTTTGATATTTATTAGACTATTTAAATATTTAATACTATAGTATATCAGTCATTAAAATTAGTTAAAGATTAAAATTTGTTTTAATATAAGTGTTTTAGTAGTCAAATATTTTATTGTCAAAAATATTTTCAATGCATCAAATTAATTAATTCAAAAACTGCTTAATATCCAATTATGTAAAGTTCAATATCATCAAAGAACAAAATAGCAGTCAAATAGAAATCACTTTTATTGACAGAAATTAAAACGTTTTCAGTATTTTTATCATACCATCTTCACTTACAATAAAATTAGAATAGAATAACTTCAAAACATATTCTAGAACAAAATCTTCTCCGTATTTCAAAAATTGATAGCCGAAGAGCAGATATTGGAAATACAATTTTTAATTAGTAAAATAAAATATATAAAACGTTTTCAAGAAATAATATAGCACAGTACATAGTAAAACTTAAAAATAATAAATTAAAATAAAAAATAAAAATATTTTTTGTACATCTCATTCTAGATTGGTGGGCAGTACATATCAATCATATGCTAAGCGGACCCATATTAATAAAGAAAAAACAAAATATAAAACATAACATCTCTTAAATCAGATGTTTAGGATTATTTATTGAAATTATGAACTGCATATCTCCAGGCTTTCGATATTCCGTCCGCCTGCTGTGAATTAATAACAAGTTCTCCATCACTAGCTTTTAGGATCTCGATTTTCTCTGCGTTAAAAAGATCTTTAGAGTCTTGCACTTTTCTAACAAGTTTGGCTTCATCCCAAAGAATATTAATATCTTTCTCAAAGGCCCTTTGGGCTAACAAGATTTCTTCTCTGCACATTGTCCTAATGTTTGTTTAATCTGTCTTTAAAGTTCCTTTTTGTGGCCCCTACATATACTTCTCTTCTGTGATCCTGGACGTTATCCACTGGGATCTTATAAACCCGAGTTGAAATCTCCTTCTCTCTTTTCTTTGTCATTCCTTATTAGGCTGAAAATTGTAGGTGGTCTTTTGTAAGAGCATTTTTTGTTAGTTTTCTTTAATGCCTTCATTAGCGTCCTATACTCATGGATCCTATAAGATATGGATATCCTATATAAACCATTCAGTGAACTAGATAATCCTGCATATGATTGGGCTGGTCTTACAGTACATAGTTCTTCTTCAAATTTCTTTTTCTGTCAAGGAATATAGTATGCATAAACTTCTGACTGTACCCCGTGCTTGGCCCTACATTGATAAATCCTTTTAAGCTCGATATTCAAATAATCATCATTACTACAATGGGTCAGGACACGTCGGAAGTAGGCCCGGAAAGATGATTTTTTATATGACCAGAGATTGTATGACCATTTGGGTATCAATACCGGGGTATTCATGGGTTTGACAAAAACAGTGGTTTCCAGGCGCTCGGTTTTAGCTAAAATCTTTATATCCAGATAATCGACTACTTTATTATGTTCTAATGTAAGCTTTAGTTTAAGGCCGTATTGCGGTTTCGAAAAGAATTATGGCCCTGACCCATTGCAGTAATGATGATTATTGAATATTGAGCTTAAAAGGATTTATCAATGCGGGGCCAAGCATGGGTACAGTCAGAAGTTTATGCATACTATATTCCTTGAGCAGAAAAAGAAATTTGAAGAACTATGTACTGTAAGACCATCCCAATCATTTGATGGATTATCTAGTTCACCGAATGGTTTAGATAGGATATCCATACCTTACAGCAGGGGTGGGTAAAAGGCGGCCCGCGGGCCGCCTTTTACCCACCCTGGATACTCTGTAGTGTAAAATAAAGGATACTGTCGCTAGTATACACGCACACTACCGAATTACTTCAAATTTTGATGATATAATTAACCACAAACATAGTAAATTTTACCATTCACATTAAATTGTAAATTTGTTTTGCAAAATTAATTATGTAAGTACCTAATATTTTGTAACATTCTGATGTAATAGGTTGTTAGCCCTCAATCAGTTTGATAAAATACTTATGTTTTTAAAAAAAATTATCTAAATTTATTAATTCGTAGGATGAATTATTTTCTAATGTTTCTAATGAAAAGTAGTTTCTACGGATGCATTTGAACTCTTTGCATACAAACAAAAACTCATACGAGAGGGATTCAAATGAAAACCTTAAAAGTGCAATAATTTTTTTATTGTAACAATTAAAAACAACTTATGCATATCATTTTTCTACATAGTCTCCCTGACGTTCAATACAAGTTTTCCAACACTTTGGAAGTGCATAGATACCATGTTGAAAGAAATGTTTTGGTCGAGTCTGTAGCCAGTCATGCACCGCTGTTTTCACCTTTTCATTTCAGGTTGGTGATAAAGCATACAGGTCTCATCGCCTATGACAATTTTTCCCAGAAATGCATCACCTTCGACGTGAAATTGATGCAAAAGTTCTTCACAGGCATCAACGCGACGATCTTTCAATTCGGCAGTTAACTGACGTGGCACCTATCTTGCAGACACTTTATTGAATTGCAGTACATTGTGGACAATATTGTGTGCTAAACCAACACTAATCTCCAACATTGGGGCTATTTCCTGTACAGTTATACGCCTGTTGTCCTTCACAAGCATTTCCACTAACGCAATGTTCTTGTCCGTCACTACGCAGTGAGCCTTCCTCGGTCGTGGGGCATCCTCCACAGAAGTTACGCGGCTTTTGAACTTTCTACACCACTCGTACACTTGCTGCAATGACACACACGAATCACCATACTGCGCTGTCATTCTGCGATGAATTTCTATTGGTTTCACACCTTCACTACTCAAAAAACGCTTTACAGATTGCTGTTCTAGCACGGTGCATATGGATAGTGGAGCAGCCATCTTGTTGTGGATGCTGTTGCCTTCTCCGGCGTTGCAGCATCACTCTGCCACCTGCTGATCACTTTGTGAACCTTAAGGACCATTAAAATCAAAAAAATTAATCTATAAAAACAAATTCATATAATGTCCATTTTATAGCAATATATTAAAAAATTAGAAAATTTTACCTGTTTAAAAATGATGAATTAAATAAATATACTTATTTACTGATGCAACTAATATTGAAATTAATATAATCCGCTTCATATTTGTAAACTCAGTATGTACAAATTTGTTTGTTAATGCTAAATTGTTACTACTATAGTCATTATTCAATATTAGCATTAATTTGTAATTAGCATTATTTGTAGATATAACTAATGCTCACTAGATGATTCACCATGACTTTAAATAGATGTATAGAATCACATTTCAATGTGGCTATGTTTTTCTGGCTCAGACTTGAATATTTGGATACACTCAGCATCTGATTTTACATTATTTTACTGTTAATAATTTAATTCATTGTTATTATTACAGCTTCTAAGCACTGAGAAAGTTTAGTGTTTCTAAGCAAAAGTAGTGAGAAAATAAATAAATAAAAATAAAACTTAATAAATCATAAATTTATTAAACATTTAAACAAACATAGTTGCGAGTGATTTTGACATAAATGAATTGATTATGTGTTTGATCAAAAAGAAGAAAGCAGAGATACAAAAATATAAATGAATTATAATGTAAATCAGTCATGATCAAACATTTTTGTCGAGAGCCAAATTCAAGCCAAATAATTATTCTATAGGTCACAAGGAAAAATGTTTAATAAAACATTTATTAATTAACCAAACGAATCTAGCCAAACTCCCCCTGGCAGATAAAGTCCAGATTAAATTTTCTAAACAATTATTTTTTAAATTTAAACTACGGTATCACCATCTGTTGGATTAATAATTAATTAATTTAGAATTTGGGACTAAGATGGCGCCATCTAGTGATTAATGATTAAACAATAATTTTTAAATTAAGTTTCCCAAAACAAAATTTTGCCACTGCACCGGGATCCTTGGGTAAACGGCCCAATGCCTTAACCAATTAGACCACGGTGACCTATGACAGAATTCCACTTTGGGAAGTTTATATATTGATTACTATGGAGACTTACTCTATCGGACATGGCCGAAACTATCACTCCCAGGGATATCTAGGTAGCCACGGGCCTGCCTGGGAGTGATAGTTTCGGCCATGTCCGATAGAGTAAGTCTCCATAGTAATCAATATATAAGCTTCCTGAAATGGAATTCTGTCATAGGTCACCGTGGTCTAATTGGTTAAGGCATTGGGCCGTTTACCCAAGGATCCCGGTGCAGTGGCAAAATTTTGTTTTGGGAAACTTAATTTAAAAATTATTGTTTAATCATTAATCACTAGATGGCGCCATCTTAGTCCCAAATTCTAAATTAATTAATTATTAATCCAACAGATGGTGATACCGTAGTTTAAATTTAAAAAATAATTGTTTAGAAAATTTAATCTGGACTTTATCTGCCAGGGGGAGTTTGGCTAGATTCGTTTGGTTAATTAATAAATGTTTTATTAAACATTTTTCCTTGTGACCTATAGAATAATTATTTGGCTTGAATTTGGCTCTCGACAAAAATGTTTGATCATGACTGATTTACATTATAATTCATTTATATTTTTGTATCTCTGCTGAAAACATTTATTTATCAATAAAAATATTGTATTTAAATATTTGTTTTATACTGTTTGTAATTTTTCAATGTCCACAAATAATTTTATTTGTGGACATAAATAACTACATTACTAATAAGGAAAGGAAAGGAAATATTTATGAAATGTGTTTGGCCATCAATTGAAGCAACATATATAAATCTTTAATGAATCATTATACTTTAATTAATAAATTTAATTCATAATTTGAGTGTCAAAATCAATCAAATTTTAAAATTTTTCTGTTTAAGATAAGATTGAACAAAATTATAATAAATTTTGCTGTATTAAATTTGCTTTATGATATATCCTCCAAATTTAAATAAAAGCACAATAAAAAGCACAAAATAAGCACACAAAAAACAAAGCTCTAAACAAGATAAATATTTTATTAACAGTTTATTAACAGTTTTTCTGTTAATAAAATATTTATCCTGTTTAGAGCTTTTGTTTTTTGTGTGCTTTTTTTGTGAGTGTAACAGGATGGCTTTAAAGTTCTTAATTTAAATAAAATTTATCATTTTCTACTATATTCTTAATAAAACTTTTCAAATTTACAATTGTACTATTAATGAAAATTTGCAACTATAAATAAATCATTATTATTTAACACTTCAGTTATTAATTTTTTCTCTTAAGCATTCAGCTTTCCTTACCAGAATATCTTAAAATAATAATAAAAAATTAAAGAGCAAGAGTTAATAAGAGAAAGATTCACTCAGAATATCATCAATGAGCAACTGATTAATATTTTTGCAATGAGAGGATGACTGCTGTCTATGAAAATCTCAATTTCTGCATTTCATTTCATAAAACAGGGTTGCCATGTTCAAGTCATGTCATAATAAAAATTAATTTTTGAAAAATAATTGAAATTTTGCAGAAAAAAAATTTTATTTTGCATTCAATTGGAATCCATTTAATTCAATTAGAACATCTGTCCATTTCAGAATAGTGTTTGTATCTTTATTTTTATGACAATCAAATATTTACTTAATTTTTAACATAATCAATGTATCTAATTGCTCAATTTACACAGAATTTCAAGATTTTTTTAAATATTTTAACTCAATCATTTGATGGTCATTGGCAGGCTCTTGACTTTCATTCCTCCATTAAATCCACCAGAAAGTTGCCCTTTGACCTTATATTATTCTAAAAAAGTCCTTTATTTTCTATGGTGTTTTTTAATAATTTAATAGTGCATGCATAATTTTTTCTGGATTTAGGCAAAATGAATTAATTTTAATTCTAATGAAAAAGAAACAATCATGTTGTTCATTTAATTTTTTATATGATCCTGATAGTGATATTATAATTAAGATTCCTCCAGAAAATATAATTTTCTCTAATAGCATAAATAAAATGAAAGTGTTTAAATTTATTTATAAAAAAAAAATGTGATCTTTTTTTTCCAATTTGGTAATTTTGTTTATATCAATATTAATATTTATTAAATATCTTCATCAATATTCATATATTATCAAATATATTGGATTATATGAAAATATTGCTTTATATAATACAAAATTCACAATCAGTGATTTTTATTTAAATTTGATTATTTCCCATACAATTAGATCAATCATGTTTCTCTCATCAGATTTTTGACTGAATTCTTTGTTTGATACTTTTGGTATCTATAGATACTTTGCGATTGAAATAAATTAGATTTTTGGAACTTTTTATTTTAATTATGATACTTTTGTTAGATGATGATATATAATACTATAAATTACATTTATGATGATGATAATAATAATAATATAGAATAATTATTATATCAAAATTATTTTAAAATCATACATTTTGGCAAAAAATAATTTTATATAACAAAATATAATATAATTGACTTTTTTTACGTTCATTCATTTTTTATGTAATTTGATTTGATATTTATCTTCTATTATATTTTATTATTTTATTTTTTGTCTAAATTGTATATTATCTATAAATAATTGCAATTTGTTAGCAGGAATTTTAAAATTTTTTGTTTCAAATTATCAAAAATATTTATCAATAGTTGAATATATATTATTGCTTATATAAATATTTTAAATAATAATAAATAAAAGTTATGGAATTATTCAATCAAAAATTTTAAATAATCTAAACAACATGCCAAATTTTAACCCTTGAGATACACAACAGAAATTTTAAACCGAAATAATTTTAGATAAATAATACAGAATATTAAGCCAATGAGTGGCGCCATCAATCTAAACAACATGCCAAATTTTAACCCTTGAGATACACAACAGAAATTTTAAACCAAAATAATTTTAGATAAATAATACAGAATATTAAGCCAATGAGTGGCGCCATCAATCTAAACAACATGCCAAATTTTAACCCTTGAGATACACAACAGAAATTTTAAACCAAAATAATTTTAGATAAATAATACAGAATATTAAGCCAATGAGTGGCGCCATCAATCTAAACAACATGCCAAATTTGACAAACAAAACAAAGTTACCTACATTATAGACATCTCAATACCAGACACACACAACATCCAGGATGCATTCACCCAAAAAATTAGCAAATACACAGAATAATAACTTATTACAGCTCTAAGACAGGAAAAAACAAATTTATTCTAAATACAAGACAGTAGTGCTTTCGATTCTCTAGAATCCTCTTCAGCTACTAACGAATTACATAAAATTGAAAATACACAGAACTCTCACAAGAAATTAAGCATCTCTGGGGAATGCAAAAGGTAGTCACGGTACCCATCATTCTCTCTTCCACAGGAGTAATCCCTCACACACTACACAAAAGCCTCAAAACATTAGATCTACATCCCAAGATATACATAACACTACAAAAAGCATCACTACTCAATACATGCAACACAGTTAGAAAGTTTCTCAGCACTGACACAAACAGTTAGTTAACACACCATTAAACATCACAAGTAGCTATGTCTTGACTCGTGTCCGACATAGCACTTTGACCCGGAGTTACTCCGTGCCCACATTGATGTACTATAACATAATAATAATAATAACAATAATAATAATAATAATAATAATAATAATAATAATAAATATCCAAGATCATCAGATATTTAATAGTATTAAAAATTACAAAAAAAGGAGTATTTTTGCCCCTCTTCAGCTGTACAGAGAATAGTGCATATTAATAGAAACAGAAACAGAGCATTTGTATAAACAAACAAATTGTAATACAAACTCCCAAATAGGAGAAGTTACAGAGCAGATTAAACACTTAAAATAATAAAATGTTATATATTAAAAATAATAGGGAATGTGGCAAGCTATTAAAATAAAGTTTGAGGAATTACAGTTGCTTTTGTATGTCTATCAATTAGAAAATCTTAGCATTAGTTATAGAATCGTCCTTAAAATTATTATGTTTTTTTCGGCTACAGAGGTAAATATTCTAGATATTGCAAAAATTAAATTGCTATGTTTGGTAGAACATAATAGATAAATAATTTCAGTATTGTCCCATTTGATTCCCAAGCCTTTAGAGTAAACTTCTTATGGTAGAACAGTGTTTTCTTTATTATTTTTATATCATAATGATAGATTCTTTCAGGTATCTCCTGGTAATTCCTATATAATTGTTTACTGCACAAGATACTGATTTTTCCATATGTATTGTCATCTAGAATCCTCAATACACATCAAATTTTGCCAAAACGATTCTGAAGTATAGTCCAAACTTTGCATAAATAACCAGTTCTGTATAGCAATGCTGTTTGTAAGAGTGAAAATTTCCTTGTGGCTTTTAATTATATCAACTTTGAAAAGCAGAAAATTAGGTGGATGGCAGTATATTCTTATATAAAATCCATATAGAAATATTTTATAACTTTAAGATATCTTACCTTAGTCGGAATTTTTGCAACAAGAATAAATAGTCGACATGCAGAAAATGCCTGCAAGTAAAAATTTTAATTAATAAAAGTTTATTAACATATTTTGAATATAAAAGAAATTTTTGCAATATTATTAGAATTAAAAGAAAAATCATAGTACTATTTACAGATGAAAATAATTAATTTAATGAGAATAAAACCATTTTTGGCCACACATTAATAAGCTTTCAACAAATGAAAATCAATGATTAAGTTTAAAGAATATAATAATAAATATGCTGTACATTCAAAAATTAAATTATAAATAAGATTCAATAACAAAATTTAGATTAAATATTTACTTATTAATTTTACAAACATACATACATAATGATAGAGTTAAACCTAATTAAGAAATTGACTTTATATCTGTTGCTTGAGATATCAATGCAAATTTTTGTCATTAACAATATATTCATTATGTATTTAATGTTTCCATTTTATTTCTTGATTTAATAACTTTAAAAATGATAAGAAATTCTATATTTTTCTACTTATTGTTTAATGATAGTTCTTTTTATCAAATAATTTATCTTCAAATCTACTATACAGTCAGGGGACAAAGCTCTTCAAAATAGAACATGTACAGGTTATCCTCAACTTATGATCTTACAATGACCCTTACGATATTCTAACTTACGATATTCTAACTTATGATATTTCAATCTTACAATGCTCCTTACAATATTATGAATTTAGCTATTTTTGAAGCATATTGACTAAAAATATTTTTTGTTTAATTAAAAATGTAATAAAACAATCGCTTACTATCTTGGAGATCCAGATTCAATTCTTCATTACACACTTAATTCTTCATTATCTTTCACACTTTAGAGTCTGGATTCAATTCCAGATTATTTTATAACCTTGAGGACTTAGATCAAATACAGATGAATTTATCTTCTTAAAGGATTCAATATTCCAATGTCAACTATTATTACTAAAATTATTACTATTATGAGTCATTTTTGCATTGTGATGGAGTTATCAAAAGATTACTCTATTGTTAGTCGAGGACAACCTGTATATCATTAGTTTATAGGATGCATAGTTGTGTGAATGCTTTCTAATGTAAACAGGAGTAACCATAAATAATAACTTATAACCTATAACCTTAAATAATAACTTAAGGTTATATATGTATTAAAAACAGCTCACTTAGCAAGTTCTACATAAATTTATTGCAGTATAACGTTTTCAGACTGCATCTCAGTCCCTCTTCAGTACCATTACACACAACTTTTATCACTGCAATAAATTTATGTAGAACTTGCTAAGTGAGCTGTTTTTAATACATATATGATAATAAGCAAGTTGTTTTTCTATGTGATATTTAACTTAAGGTTATTTAAGGTTATAGGTTATATAAGGTTATTTAAATATAGTTATCTAATATAGTTTTAATATTCTTCTAAATATAGTTATCAAAAAATATATATTTTTTATCATACAAGTATATATCCAAAAAATATACTATGTTTTCATAATATTAATCTAACAAAGCATAGTTGAATTCCATCTGTTAAAATAAACTAATTTATGCAGACTTTTATGAATTTCCAATGTTAAAAACAGATCATCCACATAACTGATATACATAAATGAAATTACAAAGAAATCGGAATGTAAAATAAATTTCTTTATAATGTAATACAAACTCAACTAAAATGCCAGCTATAGGGCTTCCCAACTGAGATGACCTTTGACTGTGAAGATTTAATTCTGAAATTTCCTATTTTATTTCTTCTTTCTTATTTTTATTATTATTATTTTGAGAATTATGTTTAGTTTAAGGGTTATTTTATATTTCACAATCATTTGCCTCAGGAAATTAGAAATTATAGATTATGAATAGAATTACAATCTTTTCAACAAATTCACTTCTTACATGATATGATCTATTCTAAATTAATATCACTGAAATTATTCAAAATCTAGAAGAATTAAAGAATGGTGTCTTATCAATGATTTATAAACATAGAATAATTGTTGTAAAATTGTAAAAGGATGATACTAATTATTTTATATGTAAATTAGAAATTGAAGTTGTTGTATGACTGTATATAAATAAGCCAAGTGCAAGACTTGTAAAAAGTTGGTATGAAAAGCTGTTATCACTATGGGAAACAAAGAGTGATATACTATGTTAGTGACTTTCAAAAATTATCTTGTGATATTGACAACTGATTACTTCTTTTTGTATCAGAATGTGAAGGTAGTAGAATAAGTTATTATTTAAGATTATTAATTATTTCTAATTAATAAGTTTTCATTATTAATATGTTCTGTTGTTTTATTATTTCATTAAAGCTATTTGTTAATATTTTTTTAAGTGTTTTGAATTCAATAAATTATTTTTATTCTTTAACTTTATTTAATTTACTAGTTATAAGTATACTAGCATATTTTTAATATTTAGGTCTAACACTATTCTGTTAGTGCTTTTGATTTCTATTACCGTTTTTAATATTTAGGTCTAACACTAGTTTGTTACTTTTAACAACTGTGAAGTTCCAGTTATTTGTTTTATCATGTAATGTTAGATTTATTAGTTTAATTTTGGAAATTATTGTCCAGATATTACAAGACCTGGCAATGCAGAATTCTGGAACTTGCAGAGTTGTAAAATTTAATTAATAATTATTACTTATTTTGAGTACTGAAAGTTTGCAATTGTTCATAATTCTTCAATTGAATTCAAAAAATGAACTATACTCAAATTTTCTCCATATGTTATATATGTATAAAATTTAATTTCCTAAAATGCTATAGAAATCTATAAAGCACATAATCAACTTAAAGTTATGATCCCACAACTGCATACACAGATTGGAAAGAGTGCAACAAGACAAACAGCAGCAAGATATCTCCAAAGAGTGAAACACTAATAGAGGACATTAAATGCTAAATATTTGATGGCATAAATCCACCAAGCCAACAAACACCCACTCTCAATACATATCATAGATCCTAGAGGCTCTTTCTCTCCCTAAGAATTTCCCAGATTACTCAAAACAATAAAACAATGTGGGGACAACATTGTTTTACACATGCAAAATAAATCAAATCTTACTTTAGATTTGATCTTCAGTTGCAAAGTCATGTTTTTGAAACTAGAAATAATAACTTAATGGTCATAACTCTGCAAAGTTTCCAGAATCCTGCTTTGTTTGGCAAGGCAGGCCAGGTTTTAACCTTAAACTTCTTTAAAAATTTATTGTGACTGTCCAAAGCTATAGCACAGTATTTTTAAAAAATATCCTGTTTTGTTTTTTTTTGCCATAACTTTTCTTTAGCTTATATTATTGAAATGAAAAATTCCAGTTTTGTAGCTAATGTTATGATATATCATTCTGCTTTTTTAATTTTGAATTATTTCTGTATAAAAAATTTGTAAATGCTAAGCTTAATGAACAGGAAATTTTTTTGAATATTTTTGTGAAAAAATTTTTCACATATCAGATATGCATTTGTTTGATATATTCATATTCTTTGTTATATTTTCTATCAAAGAGTAATAATTATTTGCCAGATTTGAAAAATTTTTCCTATTAACTAAGCTTGTTTATATTACCATCTAGCCATAATTTGATAATTCTGTTTTTCAATATCTACGAATAATTAAAGTCATTCCTCTGGTGATTGCTTTAAGCTGAATTCTTGAACATTATTTTATTTTATATTATTTTTCTTCAAATATTTATAAATTTATGGTTTACAAATGCAAAATTTTTATAATTTATATTAGTTTACATTTACTTACTATTTATATGAAAGTTTGTTTATATTTCTCTATAAATCAGCTGTCTGCTTACTCCTGTCCTCTCTCCGACAGAATTTGTACTAAGATTTGATCAACTACACTATTTTTTGTCCAATTCTTATGCTTTTAGCATCAAACACATTATCATTTTCTTTTAAAAATGGCAGAACAATAAATTATTTTATTACTCATTATATGTTAAAAATACATAATATTGCAAATACAGTAAAACCTCTATAGCTTGAATCTCACAAGAACAAAAAAAAATTCAATATAAAGAGTTTTCAAGATATCAAGGTTCAATTTTAAGTAAAGATTTTTATGTCAATAATGCATACCATAGTTTTTAATACTATTGCCTTTTTCTTCATGCAAATAATTTGGACCCAGGATTGAAACATCAAATAAGAACTTGAAGTTGAACTGTGAGATAAAAGTTCCACCCTGGGTCTATATAACTATGGGTATAAGACATTCTTTTTTCCATGAAAATTAACGTCTGTACCTTATAAACCTATAAATATCACTGAATAAGCACGATCATATTGACAAAAACTTATCAACAATTAGAAGTGAAACTCAGAAAACGAAATTACTGTATGGCTGTAAGGTTCTGGACTGTGGGGCTAGTGCAATTTGGAAGTCGTCGAGAAATAACCGTTTGGAGAAAATGTTACTTACCTGTGGACGAGGTGTGGATGCGTGCCACCATGATTGATGGTTTGTTGTACTGCCGACTGTTTACTTTTGCTAATTTTTTCTGTAAATCTTATGAGGTGAAGGATGTGATTAA
>AYEL01076781.1:0-18214 GCA_000484575.1 Olivierus martensii
ATATATATATATATATATATATAATTAAGCTTTCACCAATCTGTATTTATTAAGTTTGTGCAAAATGTTAGCATTGATAAGTAAAATACAGAAAAATTCTTAGTTTAGGATTCTGGAGAATTTGGCATTTCTGAAATTCATTTCATTTTAAACAATCAAAAAAATTACAGTAAGTTTGAAATCATTATTATTTGTTATTTATTAATATTTTATAAAATAATACTTTAAAAGTTTAAATTCATTTTATTTTATGTAATTAATCTGTTTTTTATCTAGTTAGCAATTAGAATTAAGAAGTTAGAAGTTAATTTAAGCTAAACAAATAAACTTATAAAAAGTATTAATTCAATGTTATTATATGGTGCAATCTAATTACATCATATAACTGAAGATTCATTTTACATTATTTAAAAAAATTTTGATATTAATTCATATATTATTCAAATTTTGTTTTATTATATTCAAATCAAGTAACTGGAATATTCTTAGTAAAATAAATGAATTAATATTCTGATTGCACTAAAATATTGTTAATCTGTAAATTCTATAAACTGAAAAATGTGATTATGATAAAAATACCAATTCTGAATCATATATAAGAGCAATGTATATATGATTTTTCCCCCAAGTCATAAAAGTAGAATGTTTTTTCTAAAATATCATTTTTCATTAGAAATCAGTTTTAATTCATATAATCATTTCTATATTCAGAATAGGATCTATTCTGAATATAGAAATATTCAGAAATATTTTTTTATTAAAAATTAAAAAAAGAAACAATCAACATTTAAGTACTTGCTAATAATTTTTATTGTACATTGACTTAATATTACTCAAATTATGACTGAATCAATATATGACCATTATTGTCATACAATATAGCTTCTAATATCCAGAGTTTATGTATCCAGATTACGTTTACAATAGCGACATCAGAGTCCATAAATCTGTAAACAAGAAAAAACACATCTGTCAAACTTGTCACTTTGAATTAAATACATTTATTCTGTCACTTTACTTTTTTAATTATTTTATGCAATTTTGAATTATTTTTACTGTTGTATCTTTTATACATGAAAATTTCAAATGTATTTATGTGATTTTTCTTTTATATTGAATGTTAGAATTTATCAATAAATGCTTATATAGACATACAGATAGTTCTTAACTTATGACAGTTCAAATCCTGCCATTTGAAGCAATGCACAGTGTGTAATTCTAGCAATATAGTTGGAAAAAATTCAAATTATTAACTTGGCCAGAAGTTCTAGCTTGTTTCATATTTTGATAATAGAATGTCTACTGCACATGAGAATGTAGTTAGTTTCTCTAAATATCTCCAGAAGTAGCAGTAGCATACGTTGAAACAGGCTGAGTCTTTCACATGCAGAATGCAGCTGTGATTCCATTGTCTCAGTACGAGTTCTCTTGATTTGTGTGCATCCCCAGCTACATTTAAAGTGTTTACTAACTTTAAATTGTAATTCCTGAAGTTTTTTTCAAGCCTTTTTTTTTCTTTCCAAGTTTTTTTCTTTCTGCCTGTAGAAATCTCCCGAAATCTTAATTTGAATTAAACTTAGAAGCCATTTCTTAAGTTTTTTTAAGTTTTTAATAGAGAGTTTCACCGAGTTTTGCTTTGTGTCTATGCAGCTATTAAAGTGAGATCTATTGGGCATCAGAATCTTTAAAGAAGTTTTGCGAATATTTGCAAGCTATTTTGTTTTTTCATTGTTTATAGAATAACACTTTCAATTTCACTGAGGGAGCTTTTTGAGATATAGGTTGAAAACCCGAAAGAGTACACTTTGATTGCATATATTTTGCAAGAACTGGGAAATATAGCAAATTCCGATATTTCTGTAAAATGCTTAAAAACTAAAATGGAAAATTTCTGCTTGAAAGTTAAGGCTTGTTTATAGTTCGATGAAGCTAATGTTTCATTAGCGTCTAGAATGTCTGTCATGCTGCATTCTAATTTGCTTGTTTATAGTTAGAATGCAGTGTAATAAACAAGAGTAAATCTTTAAATGTCTCAATAAAAAATTCAACATTGCTATTTGAACAAAGAACCTTCTTGATTTGAACCCTCTGCCAATTTGTATCAGATCGCAAAGCATCATGGTCTAACCATAACGTTGAAATCTAAAACAAGTTCTAGGTTGTCAACTTTGCATCAGTTACACTGCATTATGGATGACATCGGAGTATAAACCTATGAATTGTTTCTAACCTCGACTGTCATCGACCCACTGTCTCTGCCACATCAGACTATAAACAAGCATTTAGTAGCATATGGGGAAAAATAGGAAGACACAGAGAGCGTTTTCTTCATTACAATTCATCGTGGCTTAATGAAAACATTATTTTTTCTGAAGATGTATTTAAGGCTGTCTCAAGTATAACAGATACTCTTATATTTGGACCTGGCCAAACAAGAAAGTCTTTCAATGCTTGTGGTCCTAAGGCAAAAAGATTTAAAGTACAGCATCTCCTGCAATTAACCAGTGAAGAGCTGAGCACAGACATAGAAATTCATTTAAGGAGGGAAAAAGAGATTCTGTAGCAATTGTTAAAGAACTCTCTATTGCAGCATTTCCCAAACTTTTTCTATGACGGAACACTTCACAAATCCTGAAATTTTTACAGAACACTTTGGTTAGTTTATAGTATATGTAGATATTAATTAATAAATAAATTAGGCAAAACAAACATTTTTTATCAAATTATAATTATGTAAAATAAATTAGCGACTCCAGTTTCAACTTGGCACAGTAATTTAATTAAATCATATGAGAACATATTAATTTTCATAATTTTTTTACAGAACACTTATAGATCTTCTGCGGAACACTGGTGTTACGTGAACATAGTTTGGGAAACGCTGCTCTATTGCAATTCCAAAGAGGAGTGCAATTGTTAAGAAGGCACGGAGGTCCATGCTTCAAAAGCCAACGTCCTTATTATCCGAAAAAAATGCTCGCATTAATGGTGGACCAACTAATATGTGAGAAAGCCAAAAACTTAAATTGCAAAGTATATTCCCCTTATCATAAAGTTGAGTAAGCCAAGCATTTGTGTTAGCCACAAGGTATTATGATTACAGAAATATCAGCAGAAATGAAACCTGGATTCCTCCTATTGGGTAATATTCAAAAGAAGCCCAGGAAGCCAGGAATAAACACAATAAGCAGTATAGAGAATTGCTCACAAGAAAGACTTCCATCAGCTTGATTGTCAGCGTGGAAATGCTTCGGCTTTACTCTCTGGAGGATCCATGTTCGAATCTCAGATCCCATACCTTGAAAATTTTTATCATAGGATCTGGACTCAGCTGTACTTCCTCATCCTCCACGATCTGGCTGACTTCTCCGCAGGAATGGGCAGCCTGTGGATGGACTTATTTCGTCACTTACAAGTTAGTGTTATTCCAGAATAGAAAGTGGTGTCATTTTTCGAAAAAAAAAGGAAGACTTCCAGAATAGATGCAAATATAGACTTGCTGGACAGTCTGTTCGTACCCCTATATAGCAAGTTTATGAGCATTTCCAAAACCAAATAAAGAAAAATGGTTGAAGAAATAAATAATCTGTTGAAATCAATGCATCAGTATCGGAAAAAGACAATTCTGAAAACTCACGTGATGACAGCAGTGTCTTTAGTGATTCCGAATAATTTTTTGCTAATTTAAAATCCACACTTTGATTCCAGTGTGACAAATCTACGATTACATTTTTTATCATTTGATATTATATATTTTTTTGAAAAATATACTTTACATTAATAATATTTTTTTCTTTTGTTTCCTAATGTGTATTCTTTAGATTTTAGTGTCTGATTCTTAATTTTTTTGTGCTGCGAAAAATGCTTTAAGGTTTTACTTTTTATTTTAATACTCTAAATACGTTACTGAGAGACCTATAGTTTCCATGGCCGTTAGTTTCCATGTTTTGCATTAAAAACCTTGTTGAATTTATTCTTTTTATATTTGATTGTTTATTTATTAATATGCAATATAATAAATATATATAAATAATTTTTAATTACAATCAGAATTTTTTCCACCTAGGTTGCCAGAATTATACACTGTGCAATGGCAGGATTGGAAATTGAACCATGTTATAAGTTGGAAACATTGAAAGTCAGATAAAAATTTATGGATTTTTTATTACTAATGTTTATTAGGACACTATATATTATTTTAATTAATATAAAGAATTTACAAAACTACAAGAATCAGACATGAAAAAGGGTGTTTTCCATCTATCAAGCTATTGGATGTGGGAATTGAACCCAAGTTGCATTGACCAATAGCAGAATTTACCGATGACATCACTACATAAGTATGAATTGGGGTCATAAGTCAAGGATTACCTGTATTAAATTGGATAGATTATGTTCCCTCTATTCAATTAAACCATCTCAAATTAATTTGTAAAGTTCCCAAATTCAATCAACAACTGGAAATCTAGTAGGAAGAGGACTTTATGTCCAGTATTAACAAATTATGATGATATCAGACTTTCTATTTAAAATAGAAATTAAAAGTCATCATTTCTAAATTTTAGAAAATAATTCTAAAGTAAGTAAATCATGAAGTAACAGTAACAAAATACTAA
Source organism: Olivierus martensii (assembly GCA_000484575.1). Classification (NCBI taxonomy): domain Eukaryota; kingdom Metazoa; phylum Arthropoda; class Arachnida; order Scorpiones; family Buthidae; genus Olivierus; species Olivierus martensii. The sequence continues at coordinate 4,617 of AYEL01076781.1, forward strand.
ATTTCGTATTTAACTATTGCAGAATTGTGATAGTTTTCCAAGTAAAAATCAATAACTTTGAAGACAAAAAATATATTAAATACATGAAGTTTATTTTATCTAAATGAAAAACTTACAAAAAGTATTAATTCAATATTTTAATTAAAGAAACTTAACAAAATGCAAATTAAATAAACAACTAATTTATTTAATTTTATTAAAAGAGATAAACAATAAATTTTATTAACTTTAACAGCAATTCTGTTAATCAAATAATAAGACAAAACTACTCAATAGAAGATAAACTATATAGATCCCCTATTTATGTTGTTTCAAGTTCTGCAATTTCAAAGATATGTGGATATGTGAGTTTTTTATTTGTTGAATTTCCAGTCCGAAATAAAAATTTCATTAAATTATTTACTTTCTTGCAAAATTATCACTTATGATCTTAAATTTGTTATCTGTGCTTAAATTATGTTCACAAATTTTATTTAGTCATTCTGTTTATCAATGCACATTCCATATATATCAAATTTAAGTATTATCAGGTGTGCAGTTTGCAACTTAAGGGAAATTTTTGTGACAAATTAAGTAAATAAGTGGAGGGCTTTACTTATATTGTCTTCACTCTGATATAAATTGTTATTATTCTTTGAAATAGTTCAAATTTAGCAACTGATTAAATGTTTTTTTTTCTTATAGCTAAATTCATCCAATTATATTTGCATTCTGGCATCTATTTAAGGCAGGAATTTTTCAATATTTTTTTCAACTCATCACACATTAAATAAGGTTAAAATTGCCTAAGTACATCATTAGTTTTTTTTTTTTAGAGATTTTTATTTTTAAAAAGAATATCAATTATTGATTGTGTTTCCCTGAACTTTTTGCTTTCTTGAGATTTGGAAGTTCCTGAATTAGTAATTAATTTATTTCTTGAGATTTGGAAGTTCCTGAATTAGTAATTAATTTATTTCTTGAGATTTGAGATTCCTTTCAGAAATTCTTGAGAATCTTGAGATTTAAAAAAAAAACATTTAGTTAAAAAAATATCTGTTTTTAATAAAGATAAAATGAGGAAAAAAAATCATGTAAAATGAAAACAAAAAATATTGGATTTCTTTTTATTTAATTTTTTAATTATGATGAAAAAAATAGATCACATTTCAATAATAATGAAAAAATAATTATATTTATTTTACAGTTACTGATATTTTTTATTATTTTTTCAATACACACAAATAATCTACACGTTTATCTATTAAATGGGTCCTGCGTTTAGAAAAATTCCAGAAATAGAATTTTTGTGTTTAATCTTAAGTAGATGCATATGAGATTTTTAGCCTATATGGCTGCTTATTTTGTATACATAACTATATTTGAATATTTAGACTAATACATACACCCTTTAGGAAAAGTTTAGGACTCTCCTATATTAGCTACATAAATTTTCTAAGCGAGCTCTATCCTCTCTGGCCATTGGGTGAAGATGGTATTTTGTGGAATGATTAAGGGCTAACTATCCACTCGTATTCTTTGATACATTCTTCTATATATATGGTGACTATATTTTTTTTGGAGAAAGTAAAGGACAAATAAGAAATTATTTCATAATAAGAAAAAGCAGGTTGTGTTTATTTGTTTCACTAAGACTGAAAAGTCTTATAACATTTATTATAAAATATAAATAACACAATATAATGAACAACACAATTTTTAAACAATCATATTATTACTTTAAAAAAAATTTAATTTTGATATTTTTAACAGGAATGAACTTTTTTAAAAAATTAAGTTTGTGTTTTAAAAATTCATGAAGCTCTATACACATCATGTAGAAATTACATTTAGTATAAATACATGCTTCCAATATTTCAACTTTTAATTAAGTTTTCTCAGTGGTTATTCACTAATGAAAATGCCTGTTCAGTCAGGGCATTAGATCCAGGGAGACAGAAACAAAATTTGACAATTTTTTTAAATATTTTTAAATAATATATTTGTCTGTGAAATATTTAAAAATGCCAACCCATTTACACCAGCAGAATTCATCATTTTGTTACCATTCTTTGATCTTTTCACAGGTAACATTGTGAGGAAGTTAACTTTGACCTGTCCTATTTTTATTTTATTATGCACTCTATTATTTATCATTATTTTCCTATCTGCTAACATATTATATTTTAGTTTAAAAGTTTTAACTTACTTCCACCTTCTCCGTCGTAGTTGGCAATCACGTGATACGTGATCGGAACCCTTACCCGGAAGAGCTATCCCGGTTAATGATGTCTTATCTACATAGATAGGAACCTGTATCCGGAAGGGCTATCCCGGTTAATAATGTCTTATCTACATAATAAGGAACCGTATCCGGAGGAGCTATCCCGGTTAATGATGTCATCTTATCTACATAAAGAACTGTCCTCTGGAAGAGCTATCCCGGGTAATGACGTCATCATCTAATCAGAACCTGTACCCGGAAGAGCTATCCCGGTTAATGATGTCTTATCTACATAAATCCACGTCCTCCACCTCCGTCGTTGGCAATCACGTGATACGGGATCGGCGCCCGTCCTCCAGAAGAGCTATCCCAGGTAATGACGTCATCATCAAATCTAACTAATTTTACCACTGAACTGATATGTGAAAATAAGAATGATCCGTATTTGTGTTTTGTTCGATATATAAATTAACTGTAAAGATGATGACATGAATGTAATAACTTTAACTTGTTACATAAGAGTATGTAAAAAGCAACATGGGACTGTAGTCACTCAAGTATGGACGCATCCGACCAACCGATTGAGGTGTTGTTTGATAACCAAAGGTGTTGAATCCAGACGTAAAATTGGTGAGTGACATTTGAGTTCTTGTAAAGATCGACGATTGTTTGAAGTTTGTATCGGAGGTGGAGGATAGTACGTTTAATTAGTATTTAAGATTTGTTCTTGTGAATAGTTGTTTTGATAATTGAGTTGGATTAAAAAAGTATTTAATAGTATTTAAGGTTTGTTTCTTATGGATTTTGGATATTTGAATTGGACTAAACAAATTTTGTTGATTATTTGATTGGTGCTTTATTATAGTTTCAATAAAGCATTTATTAACATTTTTGTAAGTGTTTTCGCGAAACTAGGGGTCTGGGCCAAGATTTGGTTTTGGCTCTGGGGGCAAACGGTGGGGTGCAAAAGGTGCTAACGATTTGCTAACGAGTACAAAAGAAAAAATTCGAAAATTCGCAACTGGGGAGCCAGTCTGAAGTTAGCCCCCCAAATTTGTTTTGGCTCTAGGGGCCAAACGAAATTATTAAAAGTGCAAAAGGTGCTAACGAGGTGCAAACGAGTGCAAAAGAAAAAATTTAAAAAATTCAAACTGAGGCCAACTTCACACCGGTCATCAGTGACGACTGTGTTTCTGGCAATTATCGCCCGATTTATTACTCAAGTTCAAATTTTTGATGGCAATTCTCGTGCCTACTGATTTACTATCACAGTTAGCAGATTTTTTAATTTCACTGGATTTATTAAATTTTCTTAAGAGAAAATAAATTCTTAGATACATAAATTCAATTATTTTGATTAGCGGATTGTACCTGTTTATCCTTGCAATCTCTGATCAATTATATTTTTTATTTTTTTTATTTAATATGTTAATTTTCGAAATTATTAATCAGTAACTTGGTTATTTAATGATGTCACATAAAAATGGCTTACCATGCAGAGCTTTGTCGATCTCGTCGCCACAAAATTTTTTCTCCCTATTCTATGAAGCCAAATTTTTCTTCTTTCTTCGTTCCTTTTGCCCGATGGAATGGCAAACAATCGCTCTTTTGATTTCCCTTTACATTCAACTGCACAACAGCCCGTCATATTGACAAAAACTTGCAATAATTACATTTTGTAGACTATATAGAATGCACTGACATATACACATACAGCTTTCTTTGCACTAAAATGGCGGAAAGGAGGTCACGTGATGCAGAGCAGCCTATGGAAGCGCTAGATTGTCGGCAAATGCACCGGAAAAGTGTGTCGCTACTTTCCCTATCCAGTGCTTTAACCTCTGGCAGGGAATCTTTGAAAACTATACATTGCTTTCAAACTAAACTTTGAATGCGTAGATCAATTTGGCTATTTTGAATAATTAAAATTAGATAGATGACCGCATTTAAGAGATTAACTTTCTTTTCGTCAACAGAATGACGAATTGATCATGACATCATATACCTCAGAAATTACAAAACTGTTCGATTCACATTCTCTTATTCTTCAATAGATCTCGTTGTAATAAGAACCCACCTTCCCTTAATATTCACCAAGACGGAAATGGTATAAAGTAATTGGCAAAACAAAAATTATACAGGGTAATTCACCTAAAGTATGACAGGCATCTTTCTTTTTTTATCTTCAATAATAAATTCTTTTTTCATTAAAAGAAATTTGATTGAAACATTTTTAAAATGAACTAATCATTTTTGAGGTGCAGTTAGTTTAAAATCTATTCTGTGGTTTGTAAACAAGCCCTGTTGCAGTGGACTCTGCAAGATGCGACTCCATGCGCCGCTAGATTGTGCGTGACGTCACTGCAGCGACTATTTAAGAAATGCTGCTCGAAGATAATGAGTGCAGCGACTATTTAAGAAATGCTGCTCGAAGATAATGAGTGCAGCGACTATTTAAGAAATACTGCAAACGAAGTTTTTAAACTAATAATTTTTGAGGTGCAGTTGGTTTAAAATCTATTCTATGGATTGTAATGCAGTGGACTCTGCGCGATGACTCCATACGCCACTAGACTGCGCATGACGTCGCTATACTCATTGTCAACGAGCAGCACAAAGAAGTTTACGTTGCCGTGTTATTTTCTCACATTTTAAACGATCTGCATCTCAAAAATTATTAAAATCCAAGAAATGGCACGGCCATCGTAGCGTTAACTTCGTCGAGCTGTTCGAAGGTAATGAGTTCAGTGCAGCGACGTCACGCACAGTCTAGCGGAGCAAAGAGTAGTATCGCGCAGAGCCCATTGCAACACGGTTTGTTTACAAACCACAAAATAATTTTAAACCAACTGCATCTCAAAAATGATTAATTTTTATTTGAAAAATACTTGAAACGAATTTTTTTAATGAAAAAAGAATTTTCTAATGAGTAGATTCCTATTTTGTCCATTTGCAGATGTCACAGCATAAATCATACATCAAATAAAAGATTATTTTAATATTTTCCCATTTAGATTAATTTCCTATCTAGAGCAATTGCGAAGAAAATCGCCTGTCATACTTTAGGTAAATCACCCTGTATGTACACATACATAAGATATAGCAGACTAACCATTCCACCCTTTTTCCTAAAATGTGTTATGTAGTTTAGAATAAAATATACAATAGATACACATATAGCAGACTAACCATTCCACCCTTTTTCCTAAAATGTGTTATGTAGTTTAGAATAAAATTTAGATTAATTAAAGCTTATCCAGTGAATGAATATACTTTAGATGATATCTGGATAAAACTGAATGTAAACAAAATCAGTTAATTCAGTATTTTCACTTCTGTAAACTCTAGATTAATCCAATTATCATTAATAGCAGAAACAGTGTAAAAATAATTAGAGACATTATTTGAGGATACATTTTTTTTAATCTTTGGAACTCTGTAATGCTTCCAAACATGTCAAATGGCAACAAGATTGTTTCCAATTATCATTAATAGCAGAAACAGTGTAAAAATAATTAAAGACATTATTTGAGGATACATTTTTTTTTAATCTTTGGAACTCTGTAATGCTTCCAAACATGTCAAATGGCAACAAGATTGTATCTAAAAAAAGAATTTATTTATTTATGCCATAGATGTAATTTTAAGATTTTTACAGAAATTCGAAAACTGATCCAAAAATCTATATGATGTATGAGTGCAAACAAATTTTTGCCTTTGAACAATTTGTTTCTTTTCCCTAGCCTTAGTTGCCAATCTAATTCTCTTTGTCCATTGGTTATCAGTGTATCTTGTATGTGGCATGCTCAACACCACTTACTGCTTCTGTTACTATCAATAGTATGTTGTTTGGTTTGTTCTCTTATCCATGTGTTGGTCTTGCAGTCCCTCCTGGTGAATCCTAACATGTGTCTTTTCATGCTTCTTTGGGTTGTCGCTAGTTTCTATTTTCTTTGTAAGGTCCATGTTTCAGAGCCATATGTTATTACTGGTATATGCATGTATTGAAGAGTTTCCTTTTGAGGCATATCAGTATTCTATTGTTCCTTAGGAAGTTACTGTATGGACCATAGGTACACCATCCCAATTGCATACTATTTTGAATTTCTCTCCACTGGTCTCCTTTCGTTGTGCATTTTTTTCTATCTAAAATTAAGGAAAATATTTTCCCCAAGTACTAAAAGTGTTTGTTGTTAGTGTGTGTAATAAAGCAAACTTAAATACATGAATTTCAAGGTACACAAAATCATTTTTTGCCAAAAAGCTTTATGCTTTATTACACACACTAACAACAAACTTAAATACATGAATTTCAAGGTACACAAAATCATTTTTTGCCAAAAAGCTTTATTACAGAAAAAAAACTAAATTTTGGTTTAATACAAATGTATTCATTTGAAAATTTTATATATATAGTATATATATATTAATAAAAACATTTATTTTCTCTATATAATTTATGCACTTAAATATTTAACTGCAACATTTCATGCATTAGAAAATACTCTACCTTCTATTTTTTGATTACAACATGAAAAATTTATTTACACTGTGCAGCAATTTTAATTTGCTTTTTTTTTAAAAGCTGGCAAGTACATATAATTCTGTAAGTTTTTAGACAATGTACAGTTTTCTGCAGTTCTAACATTTATAATGTGTAACATGGCAGAGCTGCAACTAATAACATTCTTCATATGTTATTTTATATAAAATATCTAGAGATCTGATGACTCGTTTCTGTTCGAAACTTTCTGCTTGTTCCCATCGAAATCTTGGGCGATACATTCATCTTTCAAATAAAGCCTGGGCAGTCGAGACACCAAATTTAAGTCTAAAATTGATAAACGGTTTGAACCGTGATAATAGATCACAGATGGTAGAAATCCACAATGTACAAAGAGTATAATTATAAAATGACAATCATTCTAAGACATTTAAAACATTTTACCAATATCAAAATATCTTGGGTTTTGTATAATATTTAAAAACATATGAGAGAGAGAGAGAGAGACAGTATATTACATATTTACGGAAACAACTCTCGATTATTCCACAACTATAATAACGACAGAAAAACCTTTAGCATAAACTGATTCTATCTAGTCTCTAACAAATAATTTCAGCTATAAATAAATTAAAACACACACACAGATTTTTCAAAGCAAATATCATAAAACTCTATAAATAAAACAACTTTGGCTAATCTTTGGAATGTAAGTAGAAAAACAATCTCTATGAACAGCAATTTTTGGTAAACTGAAATAGAAGTATTTAAAATATACGATAACTGACTAGTATGAATTTTCTACGGAATGTTTCTACATTTACACAATTTTAAAATTTTGGTACAAATATTGGAAGTGGCAGTTTGAATTTACAATAGAATATAAATAAATATTTATAATTATATAAATTGATATTTTCTGCACCAAAAATAAAGATAGCACCTATGTATTTATGAAAGTAAGATTTATATTTATTATGTACAAGGCTTTTCTGTTTAAGACTATTCTAAAATTTGGAGTATGTTCTTTGCTTGCTTAGATATGTCTTCGTTAGAACTTTCTGAAGTATTTTGAATTGAAGTTTTAATGTCAGTCCATTTTAATAGTTCTTCTTTCAATTCTAAAATAAATTTATTAAAACATTAAATAGATTAGAAAAATGATAAAATTTAAAAGATAAATTTGAAAAATTTGTAGTAAATAACTCCAATTAACCAAATGATTAATAAGAATTCTCCCTCTAAACTTATAAGCTAAAGTAAGGAAAGAATTTGTTAGCTTCATTTTTTTGTCTTGGCAAACAATTTTTTGTTTAAGTAATGTTAAAATAAAAATTCCAAATAAATTGACTTTATAATAAATGAAGTTATATTGCCACTAGTTTAAGATGATAAGCATTATAAAAGTTTCTGATTGCAACAAAATTTCGAATATTTTTTATATCTGAATTCTTTTATCTGCAGATATAAGATTAAGAGAGTACAGTCAAACCTCTCTAAGCCGCCACCATCAGTTCGAAGGTCGTCTCTGGCGGTAAAGGAGGGTGGCGGTTTATGGTAACATGTGAGAAAACATGTATAGACTAGAATGACATTGTTTCATTTAATTAAATTTCATCTGTATCAAAATGCATATACTATTTTGCTGATTAATTGACAATTCCTCTTGAATTAAATGAGGCATTGCAAATACAAAGATCAAACTCAACACTGTGTAAATTTTTTTCCACTCCTGACCTCACAGAATCTGCTGGTAGGGTTTTTGTTTTGAGTTTGCTCTTCATAGTTGCAACACCTCAAATGAAATGATAAAAAAAATTTGTCCAATTAAATAATAAAGTCATGTTAAAATAAAAGTTTTAATTATAAATTTACGAAATTACAACCATATATTCTAATAGCAATCGTTCAATAGGCTAATTGTTCCTATCTTAAACGGTTATTTTGTAAAAATCCATTTAAAGTTTTGGAATAGGTCTTTTTGAAAACAGGGATGTGAATAGTCACAGGTGCGAGATTACAGTCTAATAAATGTTAACAGATAAATTACTTAATTGCCCTCTTCTCTAGTGTTTCTATGTTGGTTGACTTTGTTTTGGCAGTTTAAACAACTGATTTGTCTACTAATGAAATGGTTTTGCCTCCAGAAGAGTGGCGGTTGGCGATTAGTGAGGTGGCGGTTTGTAGAGGGAATTTCATGTTTTAACATATAGGAGGAGATTTGTTATTGTAAGTGGCGGTTGGCGATTAGTGAGCTGGCGGTTTATAGAGGGAATTTCATGTTTTAACGATTGGTGATTAGTGAGGTGGCGGTTTATAGAGGGAATTTCATGTTTTGTTTTGTCTACTAATGAAATGGTTTTGCCTCCAGAAATGAGTGGCGGTTGACGATTATTGAGGTGGCGGTTTATAGAGGGAATTTCATGTTTTAACATATTTTATACTAATGAAATGGTTTTGCCTCCAGAAATGAGTGGCGGTTGGCGATATAGAGGGAATTTCATGTTTTAATATAAAGGAGGAGATTTGTTATTGGCTTTCATCAGGCAAATAACGAGGGTGGCAGTTTATAGAGGGATTGCTTAAAGAGGTTTGACTGTATATAAATTTAACTGTTAAATATATCCACTTTGAATCTAGTGAATTAAAAAGCAATATATGCATATTCTTATTTTCCCTCAAAGAATGAAACCAAATGAAAATGTTACTATTAATCTAATTTCAATAAGTTTCCCCTTTCAGTTTCACTTTCCCTTTCCTAAGATAAAAACTAATTGCGAAAAGTCATGGATGAGGACTTATCGTATTATTCTAGACCAAAATAATGCAATGCAAAGATTTTTAATGTAACAATAAATCTTCTCTCCATTTTTCAAGACAACCTCAATGAATCTTCTCTCATAGTTGTATCACATCCATGTATTAATTCTGATAGATAGAATTGCCATTCATTGAAAAATTATCACTCTTGAAGAAAATGATATTGTTCCTAATTGAAAGGTATGTTTATCTAACCTCACAACAAAGCAGATCTCAATCTTCACTGAGATTTTTGTTTTGTGTTAGGACCATCACCTGTTATCAACAATGATAACAGAACTCAAAGAAGGGAGAATAAATAAAATGAGGAAGAAAAACACTGAAATACCATCACCTGTTATCATTGTTGATAATAGGTGATGATCCTGATACAAAGTCTGGGACATTTTGTGTTTGTTCCTGAAACTCGTGGTCAAGTTTTCATTTTATTCATTAGAGAGACTGAGAAAAAACATATCTTGGGATAAGAACTATAATAATCTGTATCTGTTAAATTTTTTTACACAAAATATTTATTTTAATTAAATACAGATTATATTTTGTGTAAAATATTTATTTTAATTAATAAATACAGATTGTATTAATTCATCATTGGGATCCTACTCGATCTCTATGGCCGATGTGCATCTATTTGGGTGATAATCATCATAAAACCATCCAAAATAGAATATTGTTTTACAATGTGCACATTAATGAACATTCGTTGTTAATTAAATGCCCATATATTTAATCAATGATTCTATAAGCATGGTTCACATTAAAGTTGATTGAAAAGATGCCTTTATTTTTAAATGTTAATGAAATATGTTTCCCTACCTCAATAATGAAAACACCATATGCTTGAAGAAATGTAGGATTCATAAAATATGTGCATTGTAAATAATATATAGCAAAAAAATTAAGTAATTACAAATAGTAATTTCTCATTAATAAAAATATATTGTGCAATATTCCATTTCAATTTTGACTGAAAAACGATGGGATTCGAACATATATAGTTCCAATCAGTAATTGAAAGCCAAATGCATTATGCTATGACAGCACTCAATAAAGTGTAATATGAATCAGTATATAAACAACATAGAAAACTTTAAACACCTTTTTTTCAGGAATGCTTGAGAGGTGCATTGTATTACTTTATCATGGGTTTGTGGGAGAGTAGTACAATAACATTTATAAAAATCGGCAAAATCGGAAGGGACCATGGTTGGCACTCCCCTGGTTAGTGTTGAGATACCAACTATCAGCCTTAGTTCTTTTAAAGCCTCAAAATTTAGTGAAGGTATAAATGAAAACATTCAAGTGGATCTATTAAACATGGAATGATCTAATATAAGTTTAATAAGACTGCACTAAACACAAACTAAAAATAATACTCAAAAGCCCTTTAGCAGTCAAAAGATTTATAAAAATCGGCAGGGACCATGGTTGGCACTCCCCTGGTTAGTGTTGAGATACCAACTATCAGCCTTAGTTCATTTAAAGCCTCAAAATTTAGTGAAGGTATAAATGAAAACATTCAAGTGGATCTATTAAACATGGAATGATCTAATATAAGTTTAATAAGACTGCACTAAACACAAACTAAAAATAATACTCAAAAGCCCTTTAGCAGTCAAAAGATTTTATTCAGTAATGTTTTCGATGCACTTGGCGTCTTCTTCATCTGCTACAACATGACTAATCCTGCCACATTAGAACAGTTAATTAGGTCTCCTGTTCTAGTGTGGCAGGATTAGTCGTGTTGTAGCAGCTGAAGAAGATGCTAAGTGCATTGAAAACGTTACTGAATAAAATCTTTTGACTGCTAAAGGGCTTTTGTGTATCATTTTTAGTATGGAATGACCTTACTAATAATAATTACCTTAACAACTTAAAGGGCTAAATGGGAAATTCAATACATTTTTAAAATAAGATCATAGCCACAATCTATTAAGAATGCTAGATACAAATAATATAATTTTGATGCTATGAAATTTTGAAATAAGTGATTATTCCAAATAAAATTTGAAAATTCTAGAAATTATGTTATTATTTCTAATTGGCTGATATATAAATAGAATTTGAATTATTAACTTATATAGAATAAAATACAACTTAACAATTGTCAAATTGTATACAGATATATAAGTAAACTGTACATGGCTTAATAAAGATTACCTGAACTGGCCAAAATAGATATGAATGTTAGAATATTTTGAATAACTTCTGGTGCCACTTCTCCTGATAAACATTGACAAAGAGCACATGAAATTTTTTCCATATCAAATGCATCTTTGCAAGAACCTGAAAATATTTTATAAAATTCAGATATAGAAAAAAATTTAATAAAAATAATTTGAAATTCTTAAGAAATTTCTCACTTAGAACTGTGGATGCAATTAATGTCAATGCTACAATTGCTTCATTCTGCATTACTGGATATTTTGAACTAATCATCTCTATTAAATACAATAGACCACCAGCCTCAACTATATTTTTCATTACATGTTGATTAAGAGAATTCTTCACTAACCAAGCAATTGTGCGAGTAGATTCTCCTATTTAAAAAAAGTTTCAATTTTTACTGCTAGTTACATTTGAAAATCTTTTCAAAATATACCATTGTCGTCATTTCATTTTACCTTTCACTCCTGGATGATCATCAGATTTGCACCATTCTATCACTTTTTTCACAAATTCATTATTTTCTCCTAAAATAACTGCTGCTTTCTCTAAATTTTATATATCAAAATCTTTCATTAATAATTTATTGTTAAAAATAATTTTTATAAATATTTACCTTGTTTATCTATCAACATCCTTAAAATTCCCAATAATTTAAATATTACAGGATAAGCTTCTACTGATATTAGAGGAAGAAGTTTATCAATAGCACCTTGTTGAGCAAGAACTACCTTGTTTTGAGCTTCAAAAACAAATTTCATATAATTAGTCATTTTCTAGAAATCATAACAATCAGTTGAAATTTAAATTTAATTGAACTGAACTATAAACCTATTATCATAAAGTTTCTTATAATTAATTCGATACTCTAAATAAACTATATGATTGTTTTATTACGTAATCCATTTTATGTATTATAAGATTAACAGAAGAACCAGATTAAGGATTGATAAGAGGGTGATTTTATATATATATATAATCATAATCAAAGAAACTAAAACTTTGTTCAAGCTTTTTAAATTTATAATTTTTGGGAAGTGAATAAAGTAACAGTTAGCAACTATCATAAGTCAGGAACTATCAATTATTACAGTGGAAATGTGATGTGTTTTCAACATTTAATTCTATATCCCATACCTTCCAGATTTTTTAGAATAGTTCCAACTCCATTCTTCACCTGATTGCAGGCCTTTGCCATAGAATTGTGGCTTGTAATAAATATTGGAATGTTTCACTGCTTAGTAAGTATTAAGAATGAAAATGGCATATAATTCAGTATAAAAAAAATGTCAACCATACAAGTATTCAACATTTCATTAGTTAGCTGTTTTTGTTTCAATCTGAGCATATTTTCTACCACATTGAAAATCGTACACTTTATTTTTAAAATATACAGGTAGGCCTTGATTAGTGCGAATAATGAGTTCCACAAATTTCTCGCATTATTCAAATTCACACTATTCAAAGTATTAACTATATGTAAAATATGGTAATTGGTTTGCTTTGTGAGTTCCGGCCATTAGCCAACCTCACGATGAAAAACTATAATACTGACTGTACAAGAAATTTGCCATTTTAGCCAACCTCATGATGAATAACCACAATACTAATTGTTTAATCCATTAGCCAACCTCACTATGAATAGCCACAATACTAACTGTTTAAGAAATATTTATTTTCATATTTTATATCGTTGTTCATCATCTAAATTAATAACTTACTCAGAATTTCTTCTTATACCATCATCAAACCAACTGCCAAATCAAAACCAAAGTAGTGAATTGAAAGCGGAAGTTGAGCGCTGCTTTTACGTCGCTCAATCACATCCATTTTTTGCTGTAGCGTAATCATAAAAACATACAGGTAGGCCTTGATTAGTGCGAATAATGAGTTCCACGAATTTCT
>AYEL01076783.1:0-18207 GCA_000484575.1 Olivierus martensii
GATCGATGTATAAATTTATATTGAAAAAGCATTTATTGCCAACTTGTTTCTATGTTATTATTTATACATTGTTAAAATTACACATTACAAACTAATCGTTTGAGATTTGCATATACAGTATAATTGGATAGTTGTATTTGGGTGGAGATATTATATTCAACTGTCTGCAACGATAAGCATGAATTTGCAGTCAAGCCTGTTCTACATCCATAATTACGATGGTGATATATTACATATCTCAAATGAAATTTGCTTATATTTTATCACACAAAGAAATTATAACCATTCATCAAGCTGTAAACTACCCCTTCACGGGGGTCAGCCTCACCCCACGGGGACCCCGGTGCCGTGGGCAGATAAAACTGGGTGCAGCCCACCGAAGAGATGAAACTGAGCACCAAGGTCCAGGGTCCGTTGGGGGTGGGCCCCCACCCGACGGGGGCCTGTTGATCCCTGGTGGTGCAGCCCCAGCTCATGGGGCCCACCGGGGAGATGAAACCGAATGAGTCAGACTGGCCTGGGGCCCATTGAAGGGTGGGGGTCCCGCGGGCTCATCCGTGGAGTGGGGCCGTCGGGGGCACGGCGCCCGTGAGGTGCAACCCTCCATGGGCCCCGTGCAATTACTACACATTTGAACTAATGCTTAAGGACCCCCATGCAATTACTACACATTTGAACTAATGCTTAATAAAATATATGTAGTAAATAAATTTGCAAGATAAGCTATTATTACACAATATGCTGTTATATATAAAGTATTATAAGTTAGATTAGATCACAACAGTATATTTCCGCTCATTTATATGAGCGGGGAATTGATCACATCACAACAGTATATTTCCGCTCATTTATATGAGCGGGTAATTTCTAGTAAAAATAAATACAATAATCTGTTAATAAAATGGAGCGGGGAATTTCTAGTTAAGAGAATTTAGGAAAATTGCTAGATCCTTCCTCGGGTAATTTCTAGTATGTTATTATTAAGAGTTTCAACAATATTTATTCTGCTTATAAAGTTAACATTATAAAGAAGGATATTTTTAACATCATTTTAGAAAAATAATAATAAATTATGATTAATGCAAATATAATAAAATTCATTATCGACTAGACCAGGGCTATTCAACCCGCGGCCCAACATAAAATCGTAAACTTTCTTCAAACATTGAAAGTTTTATGTACTTAATGAAGTTAATGAACAAAACTTTTTTTTAGAGTAAAAGATGCTTAATAAAATATATATAGTAAAATTTGCAAGATAAACTATTATTACACAATATGCTGTTATACTGTATAAAGTATAAAGTGAAGGGGTAGTTTACAGCTTGAATGGTTATAATTATAAAGTTAACATTATAAAGAGGATATTTTTTAACATCATTTTAGAAAAATAACAACAAATTATGATTAATGCAAATATAATAAAATACATTATCGACTAGACCAGGGCTATTCAACCCACGGCCCAACATAAAATCGTAAACTTTCTTCAATCATTGAAAGTTTTATGTACTTAATGAAGTTAATGAACAAAACTTTTTTTTAGAGTAAAAGTGTTTAGAATAAAAGAAGTTAATGAACTTTCTATTATTTAAATACCTGTCTACATTTCATATTTCCATTTTTTAAAATATTTCTTATTTCAGTGATTAAAGCTTCTTAACCCGCTCAATGATTTAAAAAAATTTCTGAATGGAAAGAAGTCAAAGATGTATGTCAGAAGTATGAGATTTTTGCTTATTTGTCATAATGGATATTATATATTGCACATTATTCACTAACTTTTTTGCTTAACAACTATCTTTTTTTGGTTGTTGTTTTACGCTCCCTTTCTTTTTCTCCATATTTTTATGCCTTTTTCCAATCAGGGAGATTACTAAGGGACGGGACCAGTTCCAACCACTGGCTGCTTTCACACCCATGGAGGGTGCCGGATGGTGAAGGACAGGGATCTCCAGGCCCACCCGGAACTCCGACAAAACTTATCAGAAGATGCCAGACCCGGGTCCTCCTCTGTTCAACGTGGCCATCCGCCGTCTACCAACTATCGTTGAAATCAGTATATTTAAAGTACGGCCCTCTGGAGATGCCGGACCCGGGTCCTCCTGTGTTCCACGTGGCCATCCGCCGTCTACCAACTATCGTTGAAATCAGTATATTTAAAGTACGGCCCGAAACAATTTTTTTTCTTCAAATGTGGTCCAAGGAAGCTAAAAAGTTGGACACCCCTGGACAAGACATTATCCGATCATGTAAATCCGCCAAAGTTTTGCTAATTATAATTTTTGAGTAGCGGAGAAAAGCTTCTTTCAACTCGTATAGGAAATCCTTACATAGCGGTCATTATTAGGCTACAATGCCATCCTGTCTTTTCAGAGGAAATACAATTTTAATTTTTATTCCTTAATTTTTAAATTGTTAATAACGACAAAAAATTTTGGCTAATACTGACAATGCCATCCTGTCTTTTTCAGAGGAAATACAATTTTAATTTTTTTTTCCTTAATTTTTAAATTGTTAATAACGACAAAAAATTTTGGCTAATACTGTGATCTGAGCATAATACCTTTCTAATGATTTCCTATGTTTAGGAATCGGTAGAAATGTTCGACTGCAAAATATATATCTGTACATTAGACCAATCAGCGACGATTCGCTATTAATTTATATAATAGATCGGTTCGATTTTGTGATTTATTGCCGTTTGATTCAAAACTTTTATATGATACTAAGAATATTCATTGCAAAATTATCTTTTTTAAAAATGATATAGAGAAAATTAAGATAACTGGAAAATTTTGGGAATAACGTGAATTAGAATCAAAAGATACCATTTACCTGATATGCCCAAAATAGGTAAGACAGGAAATGTTGGAATCAATAATTACTGCAAGATGTGTGACATTTGGGAGAATTTTATATCTTTGTTATTGAAATCAGGAAAATTCTTTTAAGATGTTACTGTAATTAATAAAAATAGATTTATTTATTGATTGATTGCTGGCAGTCGGTAGCTCTCGTCCCAGCAAACGTATTGCATTAATCCTGATAGCGATCACATAACGTGAATTGAAATTGACAAATGTAAATTTTCAAATAATATGTCATTGTGCATATTAATTGAAAGGAAATTAATAAATAAACAAACACGCTATCAGATCAAGATTATGGAAAGGACAGCTTTCGATCAATTAAAAGAGAGATCAAAATAACAGTTTTGATTTTTTTCATTAATTACTATCGGTATTTTTCACATCAAAAATATTTCAAATTTTTTTAATCTGAGAGAAATAGGTTTTATTAACGATAAACGATTGAATATGGAAGAAAGGCACAGAATAGTTTTAGTGAATGGTCGTAACGTATGATGAATTTCGGTGGAACGGTTTTGCATTCATAATATAGCGTCGATAACAAATAAACGGTATTTTGATTTTGGAAGTATTAAAGATAGAAGTAATATTGGACATTCAAGAAAAATTACTGTTGTTATATAAAATCTAATAATACAGCACTAACATTACAATATAAATAGATGTAGAAAAATTTTACTTTTCTACATGTTTATATCGTAATCATAAACAATATGTTATTTATCTTGTTTTGATCTGAATTTCTATTAATATACATTACTGTCATTATAGATTAAACTTTAGATCCGCCAGAGATTATGGAGAAATCGTTACGAATTGAAATATCACGACAGCATTTCTCCAAATCACAACCTTATCAGATAATGTTTGTGATTATAATAGTAAAAATCCATAAGTCCTATATAAAAATAGATAAGATAAAATGGATAATTAACGGTAAAATTTCCCAAAAAATGTTTATTCTGAAGTGAAAAATAAAGATTGACAAAAAAAACTTCTCATTAATTTTGTTCCAATAGAAAGGAAATAAATTATTACTTCAATCATTCATATAAAAACATGAATTTTTTAATTTGTTATTAATTTCTCTCATCACTTTCTAACAAAAATACTTTTAAGAATCTTTAATTGTTACCAGAGCCTCTTCAGCCGCCAATCAATAACTATTAATTGAGCGTTTCCATTTCCCGGGACGTGGACCCAGAGGTTGGTTTTTGGGAAACATGTGTAGGTGTTGTGTAGTTCTGATGTGTCAAGTGAAAATGCCTGATATATAAATGTGAGGATGCGACGATCGGATAATGTTCAAATATGGATATCTTCGTGTAACTGTTGTTATTTTTAAGTGTTGTGGTGAAAACCCTACACCACATTCTTTAACTCCAGTCATATACACGCATATTATCGTACATAACCGAAGTTACACAGCCATACTTCAAACACATATTGAATATTCAATATCAGACATTCAATCAATTCCTATACCGATTTCTACTGAAAGTTCATAAATAACTATATCAGACATTCAATCAATTCCTATAATTAGGAATTGATTGAAATGATTTCTACTGAAATTTCTACTGAAAGTTCATAAATAACTGTTAATTTATCGAGATATTACCTATCATAAAAAATCCGGTTCATTAAAAATATCACTCTATCGTTCATAAATAACTATTAATTTATCGAGATATTACCTATCATAAAAAATCCGGTTCATTAAAAATATCACTCTATCACTTTGGGAAATATATAACACGAATTATAAATAAACTCAATTAATTATTTTAATTGGAAAAACACAAATAGTGTTTTATTAAATTTAATTGGTATTGCCTTTCGGGAAATATATAACACGAATTATAAATAAACTCAATTGATTATTTTAATTGGAAAAACACAAATATTGTTTTATTAAATTTAATGGTATTGCCTTGTTTTCAACCCACTACAGTACGTAAAAAAGAGATTTTTCAATTTATATCAAATTTTTTCCTTATCTATCCACATTGATATTATAGGAATGGTATTACTGACTGAAGGTCAAATACCTTACAAATTGTTTTGGATTCTTTAGTGACTGAACCCATTTCCTTCAAAATTTGAAATTTTTATTCAGATCCGGACCTCCTGTAAGTACTACATGAGATGGGATTCTCGTAAAGCAAAATTCCGAATTATATTGTATTATATTGCCAAACGTCTTTAGGCAATCGTTCATGAGAATCGTAATAACTGCATATTTTGGTGATGAAATTTGGTGTATTGAAAGTAAATTGCAGTAATTATTTTGCTGACACAACTTGGAAATGTCGTTAAAATATAAACAATCGAATAGGAGAGAAGCATTTTATGGAAATTTATTGTTTTTGTAATGTAAATATCATTTTGATGATTCAGATACATTTCGTATATTTGATAAAACTTTGATTTAGAAGAAAATGAATTGTAAATAACGAGTAATGCTGAAAAACCAAAAAAGCAAAGATTTCCTTTTCCTACAGATTGAGCTTTTTCACCATAGTAATCATCAGTATTAGCCGCTTCTAGGAATCTTCGACAAGGTGGGAAAAGAAGCAAACTTCCTTCGTGCAGCACTCCACTCGATATTACGATGATAACGAAGATTTGATAAATTCTCCAAAACAATATTTCGATAGACGAATCATTCTTACTCGGAATAACGAATCCGATATATCTTCCAACTTTTAAAATAAATTCGATTTGTTCTTTAGGTATAATATCTTTAAATCGCTGATGATTCATTTCTAATATATTTGAATAACTCAATCTAACTCTTGAATAACTCGATATTTTCATTGAATCATCACTTCACTTCTCTCGAATAACTCAATTTTTTCATTTCTAACTCAATAGCGCTCCTTCATCTATAATCCGTTCACTATTTAGCAATACAGGAACATATGACGCCGATGATAATTTTAATCTAGAAAAATGACAAAATTATTGATTTTGTTAAGTAAATGTTATTAAGGAAGCTATTTGAATTAGGATAAAAATCGATATTTATGGCTACTACATCTAAAGTGCATTTATATAATGCATGCATAATATAATTGATTCCCGTTTATATGAACCTCCAATTTATGAAGTACACCTTCTTACGAACTATTTAGTTGGTCCCGAAAATTCCCTAATGTTAATTAATTTCATTCCCTTTTACGAACTTTTTTGGGGGTCCGCACGAGTTCGTAAAATCGAGAGTCCTTTTATTACTTAATAATAGCTCAGGGAATCTTAAGTATTTATAGTAGCTAAAATTATTATGTAAAATTTTCTTATTTACATATACTTGAGCTTAAATTTTAGAATATTAAAATTATTTTTTTATATCAAGTTTTATAATAATGTCTTTATATGAGAAATTTACTTCTTGTTAGTAGTTTGTATCAAATTCGTTGAAAATATTTTTGAGAATCTCTATATGAGAATTGTCATCCAGAAGATTTAATTGTATTTTAAAATAGCTTATTTCTGGAAGCTAATGGAGTGGCACATTTTATGAGTGACAGAATTTATCAAATATCATACTAAAATATTTATAGTTGCCGGCAGGAATGTTGGAGGAAAATGACGCATGCGTATTTGAGAAAATGTTATTTAACCAATCAGGAAACAGTCAAACAGAGCATTACTTATTCCAGATACTTCCGTTAGTTGAAATCGCAGACGACATAGGCTAATCTTTTGCAATATGATAAAAAGTTAATTTATACTGTTTTTTCGCATTATTTATACGGCTTTTTATATTATAAATAAACGTAAGACTGCTTAACGGCTGCATTTTTAACGTAAGACTGTAAAGTTTTAATAATATTAAGTTCTATATTTTTAATTATATAATTAAAAATGCAACTTATTTATTATGTAATTCTTATATAACATATATATATATAATATACACAAAATATATTTATTTATATTTTGTATTTATCATAAATTATATATATAGGGGTCCGCACAAGTTCGTAAAATCGAGAGTCCTTTTGTTACGTAATAATAGCTCAGGGAATCTTAAGTATTTATGGTAGCTAAAATTATTATGTAAAGGATTAAAGATAGGAGTAATATTGGATATTCAAGAAAAATTACTGTTGTTATATAAAATCTAATAATACAATACTAACATTACAATGTAAATAGATGTAGAAAAATTTTACTTTTCTACATGTTTATATCGTAATCATAAACAATATGTTATTTATCTTGTTTTGATCTGAATTTCTATTAATATACATTACTGTCATTATAGATTAAACTTTAGATCCGCCAGAGATTATGGAGAAATCGTTACAAATTGAAATATCACGACAGCATTTCTCCAAATCACAACCTTATCAGATAATGTTTGTGATTATAATAGTAAAAATCCATAAGTCCTATATAAAAATAGATAAGATAAAATGGATAATTAATTTCCCTTGAATAATTGAAAATATGTAAGTTTATTTTTTTATAATTCTGAAAATAATATTGGCACAAAGATATTTATCCTGTTTGATTTAATTATATTTTGGCAAAATTATCGATGAAGAATTATTAAAGATAGAAGTAATATTGGACATTCAAGAAAAATTACTGTTGTTATATAAAATCTAATAATACAGCACTAACATTACAATATAAATAGATGTAGAAAAATTTTACTTTTCTACATGTTTATATCGTAATCATAAACAATATGTTATTTATCTTGTTTTGATCTGAATTTCTATTAATATACATTACTGTCATTATAGATTAAACTTTAGATCCGCCAGAGATTATGGAGAAATCGTTACAAATTGAAATATCACGACAGCATTTCTCCAAATCACATTTTCAGATAATGTTTGTGATTATAATAGTAAAAACCCATAAGTCCTATATAAAAATAGATAAGATAAAATGGATAATTAATTTCTTTCGAATAATTGAAAATATGTAAGTTTACTTTTTTATAATTCTGAAAATAATATTGACAAAAAGATATTTATATTTTATCCTGTTTGATTTAATTATATTTTGGCAAAATTATCGATGAAGAATTAATTACAAAACATTTATATTTTAAACAAGATATTCAATATAATATATTCATACACACTTCTTTTACATTCAGTTTGACATCTTTCATTTAAAATTATTTAATTGACTCTTAATTTGAAGCATCAAGAAAAAATATGATATTATGAAGCTGAAACACTAAAATAAAAATGCAAAATTAGTTTAAAAATATATTATTTTATACAATTTATATTTTACTTTCAGTTTGACATCTTTCATTTAAAATTATTTAATTGAGACTCTTAATTTGAAGCATGAAGAAAAAATATGATATTATGAAACTGAAACACTAAAATAAAAATGCAAAATTAGTTTAAAAATATATTATTTTATACAATTTAATTCCATCATATTATTTAAATAATTTTTAAATTTCAAAGCTAAATTATTATCATTATTTATACAAAAGTTATTTTATTTCTTTCCCATTTATAATTTCCTACAATTTTTAAAGATAATTTTAAAATAAAAATATAATTTATTTAAAGTACAAAAAATATATTTTATAATCATTTTTAAGTCGATTGTAATGTGATATTTACGGTTTATTTACGAAATAAAATTGCAGTTAAAAATAAATTTTCTTTTTAAGTAATTGTGACAATTATAAAAAATTATTAAAACTTACCTTAAGAATAATTTCTTTGCGTACAATTGTCCAGAAGAATTTCAGTCCTACGTCATTTCTGAAAAGTTTTAAAGAGCTTTGTACCTAATAAAAAAAAGAAAGAAACACTACTGTGCTTTTCCAATTCTTATAGAAAAGTAAAAATTATATACGGAGGAGTTGGTTGGTTGGATTTTTTAAGAAAGCCAGAAATAATCAACATCCCTAAATCATACTTACATTAAGTAATACTTCAGTTGAAGAATAAACTTCTAAACGACGATATAACTTGATACATGGATCTTTAGCCTATTAAAAAAATATACATCATTTTTATATTTTGAAAATTCAAAAATATTATACAGTATAAAACATAATTTTGCCAGATTATGAATATCCCATGAGGATATGGCGACTTAACCCAACTAACCTAAGCACATGCATAGTGCTCTTAAAATGAGCACTTGCGTCACCTTTAAATGCGTGACGTAACGTTGAAAATGGCTGGTATGATTGAAAATTCCTCCAAGCAGGATATTCAGCTATAATTCAGTTTTTAACAACTGAGGGATGTAAATCAGTGTGTGCTAGTGACTGACGGCATGCTGAAAGAACACCACAAGGAACAGCGAATGGATTCTCGGCTTTCAGCAATGAAAGCGTAGGATGATAAGCCACAGCTTTATCACCTGGTCATCCAACCGTAATAATACATATAAAATATGAAATTTTGTATTGTAATGTATTATAGATTGCCCAAAAAATATTAAAATTCGTTAATCATTATAAATTTTAATCTTTCAATTTTATGGCGATTCTATATGAAATTTTTTTGTTTATTATGAAATACATAAAGATTATTCATATAATGATATAATAATTTATACTGTATCAGGTGTATAGTCATATTTTAGATTATACACAATATTAAGCAGAATTCGTAATTCTAGATTTACGAGTTCTGTCCTTCTTTCAAAATAAAAATAAATATTTTATTACTCAATGATTAATAATGCATTCAATGGTTATATACAAGAAGTTGAAAGCATATTTTGGTAATTTTAAAACATATAAAAAGAAAAAGTAATTATAAATTCTTACCGATTTTGCCACAATAGATGGAAAATATAGAAATATCATCAAAGCCATCAAAATAAAACCAATAATAATTGTAAAAGTTAAAATAAATTCTATATCCGTGCTATTCATGATGTCATTGCAAAAATTCAGTGCTATAGCGTATAAAAGACATAATATTATGCTATACTGAATATTAAATAATTTATTATTATTTTAAATGATCTTAATTTAAAACCACGTGAATATGATTCTTTTGAAACCATAAAGAAGCAGGTTCGTCTCCAGAATCATCTTCAATGGCACGAAATTGCTAAATTCTTTAACAATCTATTCATTAATCTAAATGATATTAAGATTTGTCTCATGAATTTAAATTTCTCCCGTTTCTTATAAAAAGGCATTATTATCGAATTTCATAAAAATGTATCAATTAGTTCAAAAAGTTTTCAATTGAAGATACAAATACAGCATGACAGATAAATTAATAATGTTATAAGTCGTCAAGAAAACAATGACAATTTCCATTGATATAAAGAAATTGTCTTCAAAGAAAGAACGAGATTTTTATAATTTAGCATAAAATTCATTTAATATATTATAAACTATATTTTGGATATTTCTATAAACTTGTATTCGAATACTGTATTGCATTTAATATACTCTATACAGAAAATTTTTATCATTTTCAGCCTTTTTACTTATATATGGACCGTTTATTTTGAAAGTAGTGTAAGTCTATTTTTTAAAAACCTGAAATAATACATTAATTTAGTGTAAACTTTTTATTTATGTAATATCTCAATGTTTTAAATAATTGACTTACACCACTTTCAAAATAAACGGTCCATATATGGTATGTTCAAATGAACATACACTCGAAATGCGTCACGTGATAAGCTGATATTTCAGTTTTGCAACGCGAATATTAAAGTGAAACTGTATGTGTTGCGCATGCACAGTGCTCTTAAATTGAGCACTTGCGTCACTTAAACGCGTGACGTACCGTTGAACATGGCTGATATGATTGAAAATTCGTCCTAGCAGGATATTCAAACTATAATTCAGTTTTTAACGGCTGAGTGATGTAAATCAGTGGTGCTAGTGGGTAACCGAATGCTGACAAAACACTACAAGAACAGCGAATGGACTCTTGGCTTTCAGCAATGAGAGCAAACAGTTCCTGCAACGCATAGTAATGTTTCACCTCTACGCGCCACAGGATGATAAGCCACAGCTTTATCACGTGGACATCCAATCTTAATAATATATATAAAATATGAAATTTTGTATTGTAATGTAATATAGATTGCCCAAAAAATATTAAAATTCGTTAATCATTGTAAATTTTAATCTTTCAACTTTATGGTGATTCCATAGAAAATTTTTTTGTTCATTATCAAAAACTTAAAGATTATTGATATAATAATTTATACTGTATCAGGTGTATAGTCATATTTTAGATTATACACAATATTATACAAGAACAGCGAATGAACTCTTTGTTTTCAGCAATGAGAGCAAACAGTTCCTGCAACCCATAGTAATGTTTCACCTCTACGCGCCACAGGATGATAAGCCATAGCTTTATCACGTGGACATCCAATCTTAATAATACATATAAAATATGAAATTTATTATTGTAATGTAATATAGATTGCCCAAAAAATATTAAAATTCGTTAATCATTGTAAATTTTAATCTTTCAACTTTATGGTGATTCCATAGAAAATTTTTTTGTTCATTATCAAAAACTTAAAGATTATTGATATAATAATTTATACTGTATCAGGTGTATAGTCATATTTTAGATTATACACAATATTAAGCAGAATTCATAATTCTAGATTTACGAATTCTGTCCTTTCAAAATAAAAATAAATTTTTTATTACAATGATTATTAATGCATTCAATGGTTATATACAAGATGAAAGCATATTTTGGTAATTTTTAGACAATATAAAGAGCAAAATAATTATAAATTCTTACCGATTTTGCCACAACAGATGGAAAATATAGAAATATCATCAAAGCTATCAAAATAAAACCAATCTCAATTGAAAAAGTTAAAATAAATTCTATATCCGTGCTATTGATGATGTCATTACACAAATTCAGTGCTATAGCGTATAAAAGACATAATATTATGCTATACTGAATATTAAATAATTCGTTGATAATCGTAATCATTTTACAAGAGTCATAATACTTTAATTGCACGTTATTAATATATTCTTCTTCGCTTTGAAAGTCCGGAATTGCATCGATGAAATAACTAATGCTTTCAAATTGAATTTTTACTATTATGCATAAAAATATCAACAAACCCAAATAGAATGAAATTGACGTTAGAGAATAAAAAAGTCCTAAATTAACTATAGCCAGGTGAAAACAACTGAAAGGATTATTCATATAATCGCAATTTTGATCATCAAATTTTGTGTATTGAATGTAAATTGCAGTGGTTATTTTGCAGATACAACTTGAAAATGTCGTTAAAATGTAAACAATTGAATAGTAGAGAAGCATTTTATGTAAATTTATTGTTTTTGTAATGTAAATATCATTTTGATGATTCATATACATTTCGTATATTTGATAAAACTTCGATTTAGAAGAAAATGTATTGTAAATAACGAGTAATGCTGAAAAACCAAAAAAGCAAAGATGTCCTTTTGCTATAGACTGGGCTTTATCACCATAGTAATCATCAGTATTAGCCGCTTCTAGAAATCTTCGACAAGGTGGGAAAAGAAGCAAACTTCCTTCGTGCAGCACTGCACATGATATTAAGATGATAACGAAGATTTGATAAATTCTCCAAAATAATATTTCGATAGACGAATCATTCTTAGTCGGAATAACGAAACCGATATATCTTCCAACTTTTAAAATAAATTCGATTTGTTCTTTAGGTATAATATCTTTTAATCGCTGATGATTCATTTCGAATATATTTGAATAACTCAATCTAACTCTTGAATAACTCAATCTTTTCATTGAATCATTAATTCACTTATCTCGAATAACTCAATCTTTTCATTTCTAACTCAATAGCGCTCCGTCATTTATAATCGTTCACAATTTAGTAATACAGTAGCATATAACGCCGATGATAATTTTAATCTGAAAATGACAAAATTATTGATTTTTTTTAAGTAAATGCTCTTAAGGAAGATATTTGAATTAGGATAATAATCGATATTTATGGCTATTACATCTAAAGTGCATTTATATAATGCATTCATAATACAGTTGATTCCCTGTATATGAACTATCAATTTATGAACTGTACCTTTTTACGAACTATTTAGTTGGTCCCGAAAAGTCCCTAATGTTAATTAATTTCATTCCCTTTAACGAACTTTTTTGGGGGTCCGTACGAGATCGTAAAATCGAGAGTCCACTGTCGTTTAAATTCATTATATGATCTTTTATTACGTAATAATAGCTCAGGGAATCTTAAGTATTTATGGTAGCTAAAATTATTGTGTAAAACTTTCTTATTTACAAATACTTGAGCTTAAATTTCAGAATATTAAAATTATTGATAGTACTTTGTTATATCAAGTTTTATAAGAGTGTTTGCCTATGAATAACTTACTTCTTATTATTAGTTTGTACCAAATTCGTTGATAATATTTTTGAGAATCTTTATGAGAAATATTTTTGAGAATCTCTATATTCCGCTCACTTGCCAAATCGATTAACTCTACAAAACAAAAAGTAGAGAAAAATGATAAAATAATATAAATTGGTTTTTTAAAAGTCCCTTTAAAATATAAATTCAAATAAATATTGTAGAACGTATTATCACAAGTGGAGCTTTTATCTAACGGCATATAAAATGCGTCAGGTAGTATATCCTTGGAGTAATCGTTATTTGTATCCCAATTTTTGTGTAACTGATGGAGTTAATCGATTTGGCAAGTGAAAATAAAAAATAATAATACCATGGATTTCAATCTTTAATATTTTAAAAAATAAGTTAATGCAGTATATATTTCAAATGTTAAACAGAAGTTTGGTTGCTAAACAATGTCAGAGCATTGAGAGAACGAGGCGGTGCTCAAAGAATTAAGGTTGATTCCCACCATAGATTTATTATACTATGGTTCCGACTATCCGCTGCAGAAAGTGGAGCAGTTAAAATCTGTCACAGATAGCAATTTCGCTTTTGGGTTTCCACAGTCGCGGAAAGCTTCGCTTTCCCCAAGAATTTTAGTTTCCCATGATTCCTTTCGTGTAAAAACCAAAATGGACGCTAAACAACGAAGGGCATTCACTATTTACGAAATGATGTTAACAGCTGTAGTAAATGAGGAAACTGAAACCAAATCGAGGAAGGAAAAATGCCGGATCGAAAATATTTATAAGAAGTAATTCAAACAATGTTTCCATGCAAATTTGATCAAAGAGATTTAATAACGAAGAATCCCGCCATCTTGACTGTTAAGGTGGCCAACAATTCAGCGTTGCAAAATGCATGGATTTCATTGGTGGATGTTATCTCGGCGGATTTTATCGGCGCGGAAAAGTTGAATCTATCTAGACAATGGACGGTAGAGATTTTTAGGCCGCAGTATGACGTCAAAACCGCACTGCTTTCGTCACGCGCGTATTTTTCGCCGCCGATCTGTGCTAGTGGGAATCAACTTTTAGACGCAATCATCGAGTTATGGTCTCAGTAGAGTCTCATAAATTCAAAAAATGTTTCTATGCAAATTTGATCAAAGAGATTTAATAACAAAGAATCCCGCCATCTTGACTGTTAAGGTGGCCAACAATTCAGCGTTGCAAAATGCATGGATTTCATTGGTGGATGTTATCTCGGCGGATTTTATCGGCGCGGAAAAGTTGAATCTATCTAGACAATGGACGGTAGAGATTTTTAGGCCGCAGTATGACGTCAAAACCGCACTGCTTTCGTCACGCGCGTATTTTTCGCCGCGGATCTGTGCTAGTGGGAATCAACTTTTAGACGCAATCATCCAGTTATGGTCTGAGTAAAGTCTCATTAATTTTGTATTTAATCATCTGTTACTTTGTTTAATATAATAAATTATTTATTTTACAAAGCTTTATTCTATTAATATCCACATATAACAGTAACCGATTATTTATTTTTTATGACAAAATGAACAGCTTGCCGCTATCATCTAATTGCCGTTATCTAAAACCATTGTATAAAAAAATTACTTAACTAAATTCTTATTATCGTATCCTAGACGACTGAAGAAAGATCTCGACTAAAACTAAAAAAATTATTGAATAAAAATTGATTAGCCAAAAGTTTCATGTAAGTGGTATGGTACCTTTTCTACACGTCTCTCAATCGATTCTTCGAATTTAGTGATTTTTAAAAGATGTCAAAATATAATTCTAACTTTGATGGTTAAATTCAAAAAATGTCTTAGGTATATTACGACACTTATAAACGTCTGAATTGCATTATTACCACGATTTATATTAGAATATGGAGTTAATCGAATTGGCTTCTGAAATAAATTATTATTCACTGGCCAAAAAAATTTTTGTCATTTAGTGGTGTTAGACCTAACTATAAGAAAAATTTATTTTTATTATAAATAGTTAATTTCTGTCATTTAGTGGTGTTAGACCTAACTATAAGAAAAATTTATTTTTATTATAAATAGTTAATATTCAACCAAGTACTGTGACACTAATATTTTAAAATATTCAAAAAGTGGAGTTAATCGATTTGGCTTGTGAACGGCTTATATGAGAATTATCATCCAGAAGATTTAATTGTATTTTAAAGTAGCTTATTTCTGGTAAGCTATCTAATGGAGTGGCACATTTTATGAGTGACAGAATTTATCAAATATTATACTAAAATATTTAATAAATTTTGATTAAATTGAGAATAGTCAGCAAGCATTTCATACATAAAAATGCTATAACATAATTTTATTAAACGATTTTTTAAATTTAAAAATATAAATTGATTATTGAAAATTCGATTCAAATATGATAATTATTAGAGCATTAAGCTAAACAGTAGATATCTTATATACAATATTTTTAATATTTTTTGTAATCATCTGATTATTAAATTAGCTGAGTGCCCCATACATTTGATCAGCTGGATATAGGTCAATAAATTGTTTTGTAACAGACCGAGTCCGTAAGAGTTCACTGCCCCTTCCCCCAGGTCTGATGATCTCTGTCGATCCATAAAAATCTTTATGTTAATATTTAATTTCCATTGATGCAATTGTGAGTAAACATGAGGCCAAAAAACTCCATTTGTACCAAATAAAACAACTGTTTATTAAGATTAATTGAGAATCACAACTCAATACTATTATTTGACAAAAGATGCTCTCAAAAACTAGCAACAAGTCCATACGTCCTCGTCAATTAACACGTCGAGCACCAACAGTTAACATACAACAAGAAAGACGAATGATATAACAACAGACGAACGATGTAACACTTCCACAAGACAGTCACCAGTACAGGACAACATCGGAGAACAAGAGAACATTCATGGCCATCTATCGGACCTTTATACAAAACATGTTTTACATAATTCCGCAATGTAATACCAAATATTACAAAAAATAAATACATATATATTTTTTTTTCTAACTAAACTATTAGTAATTATTTACCATTAATTAATCATTTATCATTACTATGCATAATAAACATTTTTAATACTTCAAAACATTTGAATAATTAATACGTCTTAAGTGAACGACGTCACAGAAAACAAATGGCGGCCACCATCACCTGGTAAGGTTTTCGTTTATCCCTTTCCTTTCAAAACTTCACAGTTTTAGTTCCTAATAGTAATATTAGCCCTCAAATTAATCTCTGGTCCTGTAATAAGAGATGCTTACTCATACAGATACACTGACAACAATTTGCAACATGACAGAAGAAAATTTGAGTCAAAGTTGTATAATCTGTTAACTGAAAAGATATTCTATCATAAATTAAGACTGTGAAAGTATTTTACAAGTTAAGTAAAAAAAGTGGATGCTTATTTTAATTGAAAAGAAGCGAATTTTTAAGGACATTTTTTTATATAGTTTCTACTAGAGATTGATATCATGTACTGTACAATTTTAATATTTTATAATTAAAAACGTAACTCATTTTGAAATACAAATTTAATGAGATATGACACATCAGAAAAATTTGAATAAGTTTTCAAGTAATACCAGTATATTGTGTATAAACTGAATAGTTTTGTAAAGAATATTTACCCTTAGGAATTACATCCGTTATTTCACTTTCTCCCCGAATGTGTGAACTGTTTCGGGGAGAAAGTGAAATAACAGATGAATTTATTACACCACTATATTATCGGAATATTATAATGATTGGAGATTAAAAGGATAATTAATATTGATATATGATAGAAGCGTAGTTAGGATAAAAAGCTTTTCTCTTGCGTCTGGCAGATGGCATGAAGTTACTGCAAGAACCGTCAGCCTTTCCGAATGACGTCATAGATATTTATTCCTCCACTCCACCCTCTCGGCTATATGTATAATATGTATTTTTTAATTTATGAATATTTGATTCAAAATATTTATATGATTCTAAATAAATTTATTTCAGTATTATTTAGTTTTGAAGTAAAATGGACAACAACAAGATATTTAGAAAATTTTGAGAATAACATATATATTAATCACAAGAATATTTATATGATTCTAAATAAATTTATTTCAGTATCATTTAGTTTTGAAATAAAATGGACAACAACAAGATATTTAGAAAATTTTGAGAATAACATATATATTAATCACAAGATACCAGTGACGTGATCAGTTTCGGACCAGCGATCAAGAGAATAATAATTCCGTCGATTACTGGTGCACTCAAGAGTATTTATTCTTTAAGTTCTTTTAGTGTCCTAAATAATTAAAGTTCTGTTTTATAATTTATTAATGTAGCTTTATTTACAACCTATTTTACGCTCGCAATGTGAGTTTATTGCATGTGAAAATAATCTTCTACCCTATTAATATGGAGCGTATACCCACCCGTCTTGTTCTCCGATCTTTTATGTGACAATAAAAAGAAGGAAAAAATATATTAAAGGAAAAAACATGTTGAATTTATTTTTACAGACAATACTATGATAATCAAAATAAAAACATTTCAGACATAAGATAAATCGATATCTTGCGCACTTGATAAATCTTATTCCATCAGGACAATTAATACATGTGAGATAATCTGTACATAAAAATTCAAAACATGGTTACTTAACATTAGAAAATTGGCAACGATTATCTACTATTCCGGCTGACCACCAAGAATACCTGTGATGGAAGAGTTATTGGTAATGCATTCCTGGTATATTGCACTGTATACGAGTGGGTGATCTTGTTACACGGTGATTGTGCATTATCGACTGTTGTTTTTTCTCCTTTTTCCGATAACGTACGTTGGAAAGTGAGTTCGTAGTTAAAGCCACATTGATCAGTATTAAATATTGCAGATGGAGAATATACATGAAGCAAGGATTTCATTTCATTACGAAATAAGTCGGCAGCTTTGTTTAATTCTTCGAAAGACGCAATTTCGCGCCTGCAAAC
>AYEL01076784.1:0-23930 GCA_000484575.1 Olivierus martensii
CTTTTATGTGACAATAAAAAGAAGGAAAAAATATATTAAAGGAAAAAACATGTTGAATTTATTTTTACAGACAATACTATGATAATCAAAATAAAAACATTTCAGACATAAGATAAATCGATATCTTGCGCACTTGATAAATCTTATTCCATCAGGACAATTAATACAAGTGAGAGAATCTGTACATAAAAATTCAAAACATGGTTGCTTAACATTAGAAAATTGGCAACGATTATCTACTATTCCGGCTGACCACCAAGAATACAATATTAAAGGTCTGAATATATCGGATGAAATTTGATGATGTATTAATGATTGTAGCTGTATGGTACCTGCTCTGCTTGTCCAGTTTTCCTCATTAGGCAATGTAGAATGGTCATATAACAATTCTAAAGCAGTTATAATTCTGTTTTGTATTTTATTTGTCTATGTACAGTTGTGTCTAACCAGGGGCCCTAGTCTCGAGTTTATCGTGTTACAACGCATTCGTGTTGGTGTCACGTGATACTGCTAACACGAATGCGTTGTAACGATAAACTCGAGACTAGGGCCCCAGTGCTGATGTAGCGTTTGCGCTGACCGCCTTACGCCTCGTTTTTCTCTTCCGCGTCATGAATGTATCCCGAATTTGATTGTTGATTAAGCGTTTATATTTGAATTATACCTCGTAATAGTCGACAGATCTAACTATCTATCGATACTATCTTTATTTATAAAGTTTGGTTCCTTTTCATTTTTACCCGGTTGGCAAGCACCCCTTGTTAGATAGCTGCCATTATTAGATTACAGTCCATTCTGTCTTTTTAGAGAAAATATAATTTTAATATGCATTCGTTAATTTTTAAATTATTAATAACAGCAAAAAATGTTGGCTGTTACTGTGATCTGAGCATAATATCTTTCTAATGATTTCCTATTTTTAGGATCGGTATAAATGCTCGATTGCAAAAGGTATAGCTGCACATTAGGCCAATCGGTACCGTTTCGCTATTAAGTTATGTGATAAATCGGTCCGATTTTGTAATTTATAGCCGTTTGATTCAAAGCTTTTATATGATACTAAGAATAGCTGCCATTATTAGATTACAGTCCATTCTGTCTTTTTAGAGAAAATATAATTTTAATATGCATTCGTTAATTTTTAAATTATTAATAACAGCAAAAAATGTTGGCTGTTACTGTGATCTGAGCATAATATCTTTCTAATGATTTCCTATTTTTAGGATCGGTATAAATGCTCGATTGCAAAAGATATAGCTGCACATTAGGCCAATCGGTACTGTTTCGCTATTAAGTTATGTGATAGATCGGTCCGATTTTGTAATTTATAGCCGTTTGATTCAAAGCTTTTATATGATACTAAGAAAATTCATTGCAAAATTATCTTATTTTAAAATGTAATAAAGAAAATCAAGGTAACTGGAAAATTTTGGGAATAACGTGAATTTGAGAGAAAAGATACCAGTTAAGTGATCTTCATGACCAAGATGGGTACGGCAGGAAAAATAGGAATTGGTAATCAGCTTTAAGATATGTGACATTTGGGATAATTTTTATGCTTCCACTATTGAAAGCAGAAAAAATTCTTTTAAGATGTTACTGTAACTAATAAAAAATAGAATTATTGATTGGTTGATTGCTAGCAATCAGTGGCGCTCTTCCCACAAACGTATTGTATTAATCGTTATTGCGATGACATAATTAATGTCATGTATTGAAATTGAGAAATGTCAATTTTCAAATGATATACCATTGTACATATCATATGAAAGGAAATTAATGAATAAATACACTTTCAAATCAAGATTATGGAGTGCATAACTTTCAACCAATTGAGATTGTGATAGAAATAATTCATTATTTTTTATTTTTAATTACCATCACTATTTTTCTCTCAAGAATATTTCAAATCTGTTTTAATTTCATCGAAACATGTTTTGTTAAAGATAACGGTTGATTATGGAAGAAAGGCACAGAATAATTTTTGTGAATGGTCATAAAATGTCGATAGCAATTAAATGGTGTTTTGACTTTGGAAATATTAAAGACAGGGTTAATACTGGACACTCAAGAAATATTACTGTTGGTGAACAGTAATATTTCTAGAGTGTCCAGTTAGAATTATGGTATAAAATCCTTCAGACATCTGAACTACAATTGGTTGCGCAGAGATCGTCAAGAATTTTCAGGTATAGATATTAGACAGTCCGCAATTAGCGATCGACTAACAGAAAAGATTAGATGCTAATAAATCTGGAAAGAAACTATATTAACTGATGAGCAAAGTGAGAAAAGCTTAAATTTTAAGTGAAGAACAGTAAGACAAAGTCATATAGAGCGTCGATTGCAAACGCAGCAGTTTTTGAAAATATGGAAGATTTTCGTTCTCTATTATGAATAACAAATCTTTTTGAGAGAAATAAGGATTTCAGAAATCAAGGAAGAGGTAGTGAAGAATTTATGAAATGAATCAGCTAGTGGGCACGTAGAATTATTCCAACAGTTCGTGTTATTGAAGCGACCGTTCACAGAAGAATCAAAAATGATAAACAACATTCATTTCGCATTCAATGCGTTCGGCCTTTACTTCCTTGAAAATGAATGAGACGACATAGCAATTCATGTTATGTGCAGAAAATTATTAGAATAATGTTTTACTCAGTAATGAATATATAAATAATTCAGTAATAAAGTAACGTTTTATGGAAATCTATTGTTTTTGTAATATAAATGCCATTTTGATGATTCATAAAATTTCGAATTAGAGAGGAAAGTGTGTTGAATATCATTATTAATTCTGAGGAAAAAAGGAAGAAAACATTTTCTTTTCCTACAGGTTAAGTTTGAAATCAACAGCATTAGTTACTTCCAGAAATCTCTGACAAGGTAGGAAAAGAAGCAATTTTTCTTCGTACAGCAGTTCACACGGGATTATGATGATTACGAAGATTATTCAAAATAATATTTCAATAGGCGAATTGTTATTAGTTGGAATATAGAATCCAACTTTATTCCAAATTTTAAAATAAATTCAATTTTTGGCGCAATCCCCACAAGGGAGCAATTCAAGAATGAGTTATTAGCAATGAATTCTTTTCATTTCTTATGGTTTTAGGGGAATATATACAATATGAAAATACCTACACTTTTTAAATTAAAATCAGAATGTACACGGCGGTTATGAAACTTTATTTGTTGTTTTTTCATATTAATTCATATTATTATTATTTTTATACAATTTTTAGTGATTTCTTCCTCAGTACTTCAACTGTTCTTTCGTTTACTTATTTTTCTGTTTCTGGAAGCCTGTTTAGACCACGTTAATAGCTTTTTAGGCTTTCTCTATGTGAATAAAAGTTCAATTTTTGAATAATAAAAGTTATATGTCACAGGGAGATTCAGGATTTTAGAGATGCTTAAGTGGGGCATAGCCAAAAAAAAGTTGGGAATCACTGATATAAATCTTTCAATTGCTGGTAATTAATTTCGATTCACTTGTTAAAATAATTAAATCAGTTAAATTTCGTTCCTGCGTTCACTTTCATTACAAATGTAAATACATTTTCGCAAATCTCTATACTATTGCGGACACTCAGAAACTTCTATTAATTCTCATGTGTCGATTATACTAACGTAATTAGTGATTTGTTAAAGAAATATTTAGTTTATGAATAGAAGAAATTTTAATTTAAGATCTTTAACTAAAATAACACAGAATTCATATGCATTCTAAAAATTTTAATTAGTTATTCGTCACGAATATTTGAAAAAATTGCTGAAATAACTCCAATTGAACAAAAATGTTCGTATATCGAAATGAATTTTAATATACGATATTAGCTTTATAAATAAATTTTTCATAGTTAATTTGTATGAATATTTACTTAGATATATTATAAAACTTTTATTAAATTTACTCTTAATGATGAATTAATATTTATAGTTTTAATTATCTAACTTACTGTATTGGCTTATGTGATTTGGTATTCAAAATGAGTTATTTTTTATTGTAAAATATTTATTTTTACAGAAATTTCCATGAAAGAATTTTTGTAAAATATGCTAAAAGTGATGTAAAAATAATTTTTCGAAATTTAGAAATTTAACTAGGCTAACTTAATCTATGATAATGCGAAACTTGATTCTAATCCTGATGACACCATTTAAATATTACATGAATTGAAAGAATTTCTCAAAAATAAAATTCTGTATCAATTATAATACTTTATTTTCTACTGCAGTTAATTTATTATTATGAATCAATAAAAGCAATGTTAGATAATCGCATCTACCATGGAAATCCATTTATAAAAATTATTTTGAAACAAAAAATTTTGCATTTCGTAAGTATAGCATTTCATACAAAATCTTGCTCCGTAATTTCTTTAAAAACAATTATGCAATTTTTCCTTTCCAAAACTACTACCTTGTGAGAAAGCATAAAATAAATAAGTTTTTTTTATATTTTTGATATAGATAAAAAATGGAATCATGCCTGATTTATATAGATGATTTTTAAAATGCTAGCATTCAAAATTATTGATTTTATATATAAAATACAATTAGTTATCTTATTTATGATTTTTATTTTATGAAAATTAAAAGAATATATTTAAATATCACATTTTACAGATGTGATATTCGTTCTAGATTACAGTTGAATCTCTGTAGTCCGACACTTCGCCAGTCCGCCACTTCCAGTAGTCCAACACTCTGCGAACTGTTGAGCTACCTACGTAAAATTTTCATGTCACAACTTGTCTTGACTTGTATGCGAAAGAGAGAAACTGACGCAAACAAATTGTCAGTCGCTATTCGTTCGTTGCTCAGGCCTACAGTCGGACTAATTTTTAAGTTTAGTATATTTTTGCTATAAAATAGTGTTTTTACTATATCAGTATTTGTTATTTATCTTTACATAATGTCACAAATCGGAAAAAGTGAAAAACGTAAACGCAAAACATTGAGTGCCGTCGAAAAGACGGAAATAATTAAGAAACTTGATTTGGGAGAAAAGTTTAGTAATTTGGATTCGTTTTATGGTATTGGACGAGCCACCATTTATAACATTAAAAATATCGGGATAAAATTGAGGAGTTTGTGAAAGATTTGAACAGGAAGAGCGGGTGACAGGATAGTCTTAATAAACTGAAGTATTCGTTTGTGTAATTCCATTTTTTTTCATTAAATATCCAATAATCCGGCAAGCCCCGGAACCATATGTATCGGATTAGGAAGACTCTACTGTATCTTTAATTAAGTAATAGTATAAAACTTAAACTGACTTAAGACAATCTGAAAGGAATGATAAATGAAATTTCTTGCTTTAAAATGAGAGTAAATCTGTAAATCATAGCAGATATATATTTACTAAATCTGTGGGTCGGAGGTATAGGGCACTATGTCCATTTTTGGCCAAAATGAGATTATTGGCACAATCATATGGGTTTCTCGTCCTCTACCCACAGATATACAACACTATGTCCTACATCAGTGTTTCCCAAAGTGTGGTACGCGTACCCCCAGGGGAACGGGAAGAGTTTGGTGGGGGTACGCGTTGCACCGGAATTTGGTGGGGATGTGCACTGCACCATGCTTAGCATCTTCTATTTCGTCTTCATATAACTGGCGAAAACGCTTACGACTTGTAGAAGCAGCCATAGCGAACTCCGAAAACAAAACCGTAACTAGTCGCGTGGATGCCGACTAGGCGCCACTCGATTTTTTAAAATTAAAATATTTATCGAAGCGTAAATTTTTAATTGCACATATACAAAAATATTAATTTAGGAATACACAATAATTTTATTTTTCGTTTATTATTATTTTGTGTATGCACCAAAAAAAGAAAAAATAAATATATTTTGATTGTTATTAAAATACATCCATTTTTTTGACGAGGGGTACTCAGCGTTACGAAAATTATAGAAGGGGTACACATATGTCAAAAGTTTGGGAAACACTGCTCTACATCAATAATTGGTGGAGTTACGGTGTTTTTAAATAACACCAAGTCCATAAGAGAGAACAACGTAAAACAATTTCAAACTGCTCTCTTGTAAAATGTAGTAAATGTGACATAGTGTCCTATACCTCCGACCCACAGATATATATTTTCTGAATCTGTACATCACAAAAATATCGAATTTAAGTTTCATTTAATGCACACTATTATCTGTTTAACTTACAAGAGTATCTTCGATGTTTTCTGCAGTTTCACTTTATAAAACTTTATTTTCTTTTTCTGCTTTGGCGCGTATACCTTCAGCAGCTAACACTATCAAATTTTATTTATATAAAACTTAATACAGCACTAACATAAAAATATAAACAGATGTTCTGTTTATACCGTAGTCATATACAATATGTTAATTATCTGATTGTGTTCTGAGTTTCTATTAAATATATATTATTGTGATTATAGATTAAACTTTAGATCCGCCAGAGATTATGGAGAAATCATTACGAACAGAAATGTCACTACAAGATTTCTCCAAACCTCAAACATTATGTTTGTGATAGTGATTATAATAGTAAAAATCCACATGTCCTACATAAAAGTTTAAAATGGATAATTAATTTCTTTCGTATAACTGAAAATATGTAAGTTTATTTTTTTATAATTCTGAGAGTAATTAAGTCAATGTTACTTTCAGAAAAAAATGTTTTCTGAAAGTAACATTGACGTGATACTTTCAGAAAGTAACATGTTTTCAATCATTTTTGACAAAAATGTTTGAACAAAATCATCGATAAAAATTAGAAAACATTTACATTTTAAAGCAAGACATTAAATACATATTTATATAGACATTTTTGCCTTCAGTTTGACATTTTTTATTTAAATTTATTTAATTGAGATTCTTAATTTGAAGCATGAAGAAAAAATATGATATTATGAAACTTAAACTCTGAAAATAAAATTAAAAATTAGTTTAAAATATATTATTTTTTTAGCTTGGAAAAATAAATCTGTATAATAAATATATTCACACATTTTAAGATTTGTTAACTATCATTTTAATCTGAACAGGCGTTTAAAAATAAAAATTAATTTTAATCGAAATATATATCAAACCTTTCTGAAAAATTTCTTTTCTGGAAAGATTCCCTGGAACTAATTCCTAAAAAATAGGCCAAAAATCTCCCAATATTTAATAGTATGGAGATTTCATTCATACTATCGGAAAAGTTCATAATTAAATTTATGTAATTTTTATTAAATCATTATTTTAATTTTTCGTAGAATTAGATAAAATTTAATCGTTCATATTAACCAAATTATAATTCATTTCGTAATATTTTATTCAAGCAAAGTATTTTTGGAATTAAGTGGTACCTGTCGAAATCTTTTAGAATAATTCAATTTTGAAAGATAGTGGAAGATCAAATGCATTTAGATTTAATCCCCTGTGGTAATTTTCTCTCTCAAAATTAATAATTTAACAACTTTTCGTATAACATTACGCATTAATACGATAGTTTTGTGATTTAAATATCGAAATTATTCAATTTTCTTAAACATTTAAACCTATCATATTTTTAATACATGTTTAATTACATGAATAAACCGAAATGAATTATTAAACAGGAATTATGTACGAAACTCAATCCAATAATATATTACACACTGATTTCCCACATATAAAGACGATGTTGCAACTGAACTTCAGTTTATATATATATATATATATATATATATAAAGTTTAGACTTAAGATTTTAATGATGATAGCTACTCTAAACTAGAAGATCTGCTTTACAAAACTCTAAATTCCACCGTTGGCACTCGAAAATCCTATTACCGGACTTCTGCCAATACTACCTTTTCAATAAGGTTGGTTATAATCAAAAACATTCAATCATGCAACTTTGATTGAATAAATTCATCAGGTTTCACTCTAAAATATATATATACACGAAAACTACAACTGCCCTTTATCATCTGTCAACGATAAATCTTTTCCTTCTTTCTATTGAATGCTAAAACCTATCATAATCATATACAATATCGACTTCTCTAAGAATTATTGCATCGATAATTTCCAAATCCTACTCCAAGATCTTTCCAAAACTAGCATATATGATAATTTCAATTTTATTCAATTGATTTTCAACTATATGAGACTTGAGATGCTTATGATGCTATTATATTCATCAAAGAACTAATTGTGAATTGCAAAAACTGTCTTCTAGAAAACATCCTGTAATAAATTGTGTAGAATTTGTAAAAAGAAATATTGTAATAATTTTCATCGTATTCACCATAATGTATTTCCTCTGTTCTACAAGGACCTCCCATAATAGTTTAAATAAACATTATTATTATTATTATTATTATTATTACTTAGATTGAAAAAAAACTTTTTTTTAATAATAAACCATCTTTTAATATATTTTTATTACAAAATCTAAAATAAAATATAAAGAAATTAAAAAAACTTAATTTTGGTCAGTTTATTTAATTATTGAAACACTGAAATATTAATTTATATTCAAGTGGTAATTTATATTCCTCTTAGTTGGGATTAATAACAATGAAATAATGAAAAATTTACTTAAAGATGATACATTTATTTATTTGAAAATTAATTTAGTGACAATTTCGTTTCTTTGCCCCTAAATAATATTGTATATTTCAGTTTAAGAGAGAACACAGTTCGATTTATTTTTGCTTTTTAATATAAATAAATCAACTAATAATCAATTCCATTGTTAGCATTTTAGTGTACATTATCGAATAATTAAATTACTAGTAAAAAGTTATAATATTAATTGCAAAATATTTTTTGCAAGATTAATTTTGATGTTATCTGCTGCATCTATAGTAGAATATTTCCAATAAAAAGATTGAAGAAAAAATAATATTGATTTGTTCGAAACGTCCATTATTAAGAATTTCTTTTGATACTAGAGAATATCGAGAGAGAAGTATCGATATTCAGAAAATATTAAAATATCAAATTAAAAAATATCGAAGTATAATTTTATCCCTGCCCACATATCCCATTTAAAATTTTGGCTTAAATCCGGCACTGATACTACCAGTACGGTAGTATCAGTGCCGGATTTAAGCCAATTGCACCAATTGCACCCAATCGGGCCCCGCGCTTGAGGGGGCCCCGTGTTTGTCAAAGTTTATGTAATAAAATAATGTATTAAGAGAAAAAATTTAAAATATATATATCGTTTTCAATATTCGCTGAACGTATAAATGGTACGATATAATAAATGAAGTTACAGAAGATAACAATTACCGAAAATGTCCACACACTTAATTACTTTTTTTACATTGAGCCATATCTCAATATTTTGAGTACAGGTTTGTACAGGGTAGTTATAACTCCCATAATAGTTTAAATAAACATTATTATTATTATTATTATTACTTAGATTGAAAAAAACTTTTTTTTAATAATAAACCATCTTTTAATATATTTTTATTACAAAATCTATAATAAAATATAAAGAAATTAAAAAAACTTAATTTTGGTATGTGTATTTAATTATTGAAACACTGAAATATTAATTTATATTCAAGTGGTAATTTATATTCCTCTTAGTTGGGATTAATAACAATGAAATAATAAAAAATTTATTTAAAGATGATACATTTATTTATTTGAAAATTAATTTAGTGACAATTTCGTTTCTTTGCCCCTAAATAATATTGTATATTTCAGTTTAAGAGAGAACACAGTTCGATTTATTTTTGCTTTTTAATATAAATAAATCAACTAATAATCAATTCCATTGTTAGCATTTTAGTGTACATTATCGAATAATTAAATTACTAGTAAAAAGTTATAATATTAATTGCAAAATATTTTTTGCAAGATTAATTTTGATGTTATCTGCTGCATCTATAGTAGAATATTTCCAATAAAAAGATTGAAGAAAAAATAATATTGATTTGTTCGAAACGTCCATTATTAAGAATTTCTTTTGATACTAGAGAATATCGAGAGAGAAGTATCGATATTCAGAAAATATTAAAATATCAAATTAAAAAATATCGAAGTATAATTTTATCCCTGCCCACATATCCCATTTAAAATTTTGGCTTAAATCCGGCACTGATACTACCAGTACGGTAGTATCAGTGCCGGATTTAAGCCAATTGCACCAATTGCACCCAATCGGGCCCCGCGCTTGAAGGGGCCCCGTGTTTGTCAAAGTTTATGTAATAAAATAATGTATTAAGAGTGTGGTTGATTCCCAGAAAAATGCTGTAATATGTTCATCACTGCCAGCTTAACAGAATTTTTAATA
This sequence comes from Olivierus martensii, assembly GCA_000484575.1. Taxonomy (NCBI): domain Eukaryota; kingdom Metazoa; phylum Arthropoda; class Arachnida; order Scorpiones; family Buthidae; genus Olivierus; species Olivierus martensii. The sequence goes on from AYEL01076784.1 coordinate 10,272, forward strand.
ATCTACAATTTTTATTATATATAAACTTTAAAGTTTTGTTTATTTGTTATTTAAATATAAAAAATATTAATTTTTAAAATAAATTCACATACTTATGCATATGATCTATATATATACTATTTAATTATTTAGTATATTAGCAATTTGTATAAAATTACAAGAAAGAGGTTATTTCCTGAAAACAGTGGAAACTGATGTTTCTATATTATAGTTTAAGAATAAAATAAGTAAATTGGCTGATTACTGATTATTAGCTGAATTAATCATATTTTAAATTTATTGATGAAATTCCCAATACATGCAATAATAATACTTATAATAAGTATACCATAAAAAAAATGCAGGAAATAAACACAAATAATATTAATAAATACAGGAATACTTTGAATAGTATGGGATTCATTATAGTGCAATTTAAAATTTGCACTTTAGGATTTTATTAATGTGGATGACTCCCTGAAAAATGTTGTAATGTTATGCTTACCATAAATAAAACGTTTAAGTATAAGTTTTATTTATGGTAAGCACGTGTTATATAACTAAGAATGTTTTTCAGCTACATTAATTGATTTGAAAATTAACTGATAACCAATTGTTCTAGAATCTTTTAAAATGGTTCTTTTTGGAGTAGTTTAAATGAAGATGGTATACTGTGAATACAAAAAACATTTTTAATAAAAGTCGTTGTATATATTTTAAACTGCTAACTAGTGCTTTGATGATTTTTGAGCTATAAATAATAGAAATTTTAAGCAGTTTTTGAAAAGCTTGAATTAGTATTTTAAATCAATGCAAGAGCCTAAAATTTTTGATTAGAAATGCTGTAAATACTGAATTTAATAAATCTGTGGCAAATTTTTGAATGCAGAAATAATTAAAGGATTATTTATTTTAATTTTATACTTTTTAATTAAGTAGAAGAAAAATTTTTGATTTTGTTAAGCTTCAAAACATTTTTGAAAAATAAATATCAACAAATTTTTTAAAATTTATTATAAAAATCTAAAAATGCCAATAATTAAACAAAAAAAATAAAATATTTACATACTGTTTGGAAAGAATACTAAATGATAACTAAAACAAAATTTACAAAATAAAATTTTCTTTAAAAATATGGATGAAGAATGCAAATCTGAAGTAAATTACAGTTCTAAAGAGGAGAATAATAGAAATAAATGAATAATGATCACTATAAGTTAGTATTTTAACTAAAATTTGCACTTTAGGATTTTATTAATGTGGATGACTCCCTGAAAAATGTTGTAATGTTGCCAGCTTAAAAGAATTCTTAATAATCTTAAAAATTTATAACTGTAAACTATACAATTATATAGCACACAACAGGCTTCAATGAAGCCACATGGTTTACTAGAAAATCATGCAGTATACAATTATCCAACAATTTGTTTTTGGCAATTAATTACTACTACAATTTTTATTATATAAAAACTTTAAAACTGTAATAAAGGATATTTATAGCCTACCTAAGTGCTAGAGTAAGGTAAAAAAAAAAACTTTAAAGTTTTGTTTATTTGTTATTTAAATATAAAAATTTTAATTTTTAAAATAAATTCACATACATATGCATATGATCTATATATCCTGTATAATTATTTAGTACAGTAGCAATTTGTATAAAACTACAAGAAAGAGGTTATATTTCCTGAAAATAGGGGAAACTGGTGTTTCTATATTAGTTTAAGAATATTAAGTTTTGATTATTCATTATAAAACTGGTTTCAATTTGATTTTTCTTTCATCTTATGAAAAAAGATCCAACTATTTTTATATACTTAACTATGCTAGTTTATAAAGTTTAAATCTAGATTTAAAATTTAAATTAATTACATTCGATTCGGAATGATAAGATACATCTATATTCGTTAAAAATATCCAATTATATATAAAAGTTTTGCAGAAAATCGTAAAGAAACGTGATTTCGAGCTCCATAACTCGAGAACGGGGGCTTTTGCCACTTATCTGACCTTCAATAAACTCAGGAACCCTTAATTAGGGAGTAAGATAAAGGGAGGCAAGATTCTGCTTTATACGGAATCCGAAATTTTTGCATAATATTTTTAGTCATATTACTAGCAGTAAATCGGTATATAAATCAATCGCAAAAACGGAATTGATAAGTAGCTATATGAAAAAGTATTTATCACAACGAAGTATCAATACCTGTGCGCGACGCCATCTTGAAAGGAACAATGTTTTGCGCGACACTTTTTAAGATGTAAAATTACATGAATTAGTGTTATTGAAGAGCGATTTCGTTATATGAATACGTTATACGGGAGTTTACTGTAATACATCTTGAAGGTGTCGCGCAAGAATTACATACAAACTCCTTGGCAAGAACACTTTCAAAATGATGTAATTATATTAATACATGTTAATGCAACATATATTGTATATTAATGTACTGTATATATAATATATAAATCCATAAATTGCATGAGTAATTTATGAATTTCAGCATAAAATCATAACCGATATAATCGGAAGAATAATTCCCGGCGTATTTTTGGCTTTTAAAACAAGGTGTAAAACCATAGCAAGTGTTCGTCATTACGATGATGGTCACGTGACGTTTTACTTCTCGTTTAATATGGCAGCGGTACATGGTTCGTTTACCAATTCTGAGGTAACTTTTTGGAAATATCTAATCGGTGCCGCTTTCGTCCATGGTTCTATTATAATTTTTGACCAGTTTGATGAGATCTATCGAATGGTATCGCATTTGGCAATTCCGTGAAAAGCAGAATTCAGCCCATTATATAAATATAAAAATAAGTTTTAGAATAAAATTATACTTTTATATAATACGTACTTTAAAGAGAACTATATCGCCTCTCTTACATTTTTCATCAGGATCATAAACTTCATATTCAGTTTCGTGAGTAAAATACTATTAAAATATAATTTAGCTGTTAATCAATATAATAAAAAACAAATGGAAATTATTAACACAATTTGGAATGCATTCTTAGGTATAGTTATTCTTACCGCCTTTAAATAATCATCAAACACTTCATCTGGAACTGAAACGGTTACTACTTTTCTCATTTTTGGAGCATAACACCTACCTATCATCATAAGTTTTCGAGTTGCCATAATTAACTATAAAAGAACATTAACTTCAAAATTTGTATTAAATAAATACAGCACAATATTCATATATTAATTCTTATTCCATGATCCATGCTCTCTATTACAGTGCTGCCATCTAGCGCTCATTTAGTCTAATTAATTCCTGTTATAATTTGTTTTTATAAAATAACGAAACTTTAACATTTAAATACATTATAATAAAACCTGACTCTTAAGGCATAGAAATCTCTTTTTATTTCTTATTTTTCTTCTGCATATTTTACGCCCCTTTCCAATCAGGGAAATTAGTAAAAGGGCGGGTCAATTCCAACTTCAGGCTGCATCCATATCCATGGAGGGGGGCCGGATGGTGAAGGACGGGGATCGTCGGGCCCAGAACCCCGAAAAAAATTTTCAGGAAATACCAGACCCGGGATGCGAACTCGAATCCTCCTGCGTGGTACCACAACGCGTTACCAGTCGGCCATCTGGCCGCCTATTTTTTTTTCTCTTGTATTATGCTACTTTCCAACCGCTTAATAATCGTCGCTTTAGTAGATTATTAAGCGGGTTAGAAAGCAGCATAATACAGAACAGAAAATAAATAAAAGTAGATTCTTATGACATGATGGCATTCCAATGTCCATCAGAAATCATCCAAATCCGTGATGCGATGTTTTATTGTCCCCTTCCCTATGGAGGATTATTATGTATAAACCATAAACTTGGGCAGCCGGATGGCCGAGTGGTAACTAGAGATTGTTTCCCGGGATCCCGGTTGATTTTGGATGCGGGATTTATTCCGGTAATTTTCTTTATCCCGAGATTTCCCGGTCTGAATTAGTAACTTCAATAATCAATACTTACTGTCTTACACAATACACACACATTATATATATATATATATATTGCAGTGTTCGAGAAAACTTGGGTAATTAGGTCAATGAAAATTGTTTAAATTATTTGGAACATTTGAAATTCGCGCAGTAATTCGTCTTGGGTTTTCTTCTTCTGAATCATCGCAATCTGATTAGTCACATTCCGACTGCAAGCAAAAGGGTGACGCAGAAAGCGGAAGAACAGCAGAGTGAACAGATTTTTTGTGAGAAATTGAACGCGTCAAATAAAAAAAAACAAACTGAATGTGTTTCTAAAGACCCTCAAAATGAAGCTGAATGTCAATCACTTGCAAAGAATGTATCCAAGGAGTTCGAAATCCTTGAGGCAACTAGTGAAAAAATAATAAATATAATAAAATTAATGGACGCTCTCGAATCTATAACACCAACAAGCTGAAAGGTCCTTTTCGGCTGCAGGAGTATTTTTTTTATTAACAGATGACGCCACACTTCATTCTGGAAGAATACTAACTGGCGGGACGAAACAAGCCCTCCGACAGGCTCCCACCGCTGTGGAGGACGAAAATCAACGGCCGGGCTCGGACCCGATGATAAATATTTTAAAGGGGTGGGACTCGAGACTCGAACCCGGGCTCTCCAGAGTGGAAAGCCGAAGCGTTTCCACGCGGCCAATCCGACCGACTGAGGACTATTTATTACCAAATTTTAGAACTAGACTCAGCAATAAAAGTGTAAATTACCTATGTTTCTTACGTTCATATTAATAAATATTTCGTCAAAAGCAAAAAACATATTTTATATAATAAAACAAAACATTGATATGACTAATACATGATTTTCTTATACAAATTATTTCATTCTCATATAATTTAAATTAGAAGAATCCATAATCAAAAATCAATAATTAATTGATGTGTTCGAAGTGCCGGTAAAGAATACTTCGTGGACCGGTTTGATCAGTTCACCGGAAGTTCCGACATATTCAGACCTGTTCGAAGTATTTAGACCTCTTCCCCATGTGATCTGCGGAGATCGCTTCGACAAGACCACATTCATGTAGTAAAAATGGAGACAAGCAATTCACGACTACACGGTTTCAGATTATGAAAATATTTAAATAAATTATTATAATGCATTTATTATTTTTTATATTTGTTATACAGTTTAGGAAGAGGAACTCTGGGTAAATCCAGATCACTGCAGTCGATAAGGACATACAATACGCATGCGTCATTTTCCTCCAACTTTCGTGCCGGCAACTATAATAAATTTTGATTAAGTTGAGAATAGTCAGCAAGCATGTCATGGACAAAAAATAGATGCCTCATAATAAAATTTTATTTAAAATTTTTTTAAATTTTAAATATAAATTGATTACTGAAAATTCAGTTCAAGTATGATAGTCATTAGTGTATTAAGATAAACATCAGATATTTTAGATACAATATTTTTCATAATTTCTAATCATTTGATTATTAAATTAACTGAGCGGCCCCGATACATTAGATCAGCTGACTAGAGGTCAATAAAATGTTTTAATTCCTAATAGTAATAGTAACCCTCAAATTGATCTCTGGTCCTGTAATAAGAGATACTTACTCATACAGATACACTGGCAACAAATTGCAATATGACAGAAGAAAATTTGAGTCCAAGTTGGTATAATCTGTTAACTGAAAAGCATATTCTATCATAAATTCATGCTTATTTTAATTGAAAAGAAGCGAATTTTTAAGGAAATTTTTTCATATAATTTCTACTTGAGATTGATATCATGTTCAATTTTAATATTATATAATTAAAAACGATAATTCATTTCGAAATATAAATTTAATGAGATATGACACATCAGAAAAATTTGAATAGGTTTTCAGATAATACCAGTATCATGGTGGAAATATACAAGGTGTGCTATTCTCAGATCTCATTTTCGTAAGTATATCATGTATAAACCGAATAGTTTAATAAAGAATATTTACTCTTGAGAATTATATTATTATCATGGATGTATATTACTCACCAGAGTATAAAAATGTAGTGAAAGGAAAGTTAAAAATTTATTATTAGATCTGTATTTGTATGCTAGCATACAAAAACAAGTTGTTTAACAAAGAATTTATAATTTCCTTCCGCCATAATTCTTACATATTCTTTACAAAACTTTTCGGTTTATACACAGTATACTCATATTACTGGTAAACCTACTCAATTTTTGCTGTATTATACGAGGTTCGTTCAACCCAATCCGGGACTTTTTTCTTTCCAGGTTTAAATGGACGCCTAGGCTGGAGGTTTTGTATGCAGTAGAAACTGGCACCTGTATCCTATTACTGGTAGACGGCGCTCATTTCCCGCGCTTCTGGATAGACCATTATTCAAGATGGCGGACAACAGTGTGAACGTCTACAGGTCAGTGGAACAGCGTGTTGTGATGAAGTTTTTAGTGAACGAGGGCATAAAACCTGCTGAAATTTGTAGATGTAGTCCGATAGCCCTTAATGATCTTAATACAAATACGACGCTGAAATTTCAAAAGAAGTTCTCCAGTCATGACGTCAATTCGCTTCGCCTATCGTTTTTTGCAGCTTGGTGGGAACTAACCCTTAGTGTTTCTAAAATTGCTAAATTGATTAACAGTTTCCAGCTATAATTATCTTTGTCTGTTTTAAGGCAGTTCCAGTTGTGAATCTGTTAGATTTATTATTGAATTCAAATGCTTTTCTTCTGACAATTATTTGACTTACGATGATTCAACCTTATGATTGCAGTTGCACACTTTTTTTACAGTATATTGGCTAGAAATACATTTTTTCTATTTCATTAAAAAATTTTTTAGGCTTGGACCTAACTTTAAAAATAAACAAATCTTTAACATTACTTTGTCATATGGCCACATGGTAAAGCAGTCATTTAAGACTTTGAAGAATCCAAATTCAATTCCAGGTCTCACATCTATAGTGTTTTAGGAGAAGTCCGTGCTTGACCTATTGAATCCCATCCTTCAATCATCTAATTAATTCTGTTATGAGTATTGGTCAACTTGTGGTTGGCTTTAAAAATGGTCACTACTAAAAGCATCCCATGTGATTTTATGGTTAAATTTAATCTAACCATAGAATTATGTATTTTATAGATGTGGTAATTTATTAATAAATGGCTATAGCCTATATGGAAACACTGTCAGTCACTTTCAATCAGTTTTCTGCTCTCAGGCAATTTGGTTTCAGATTAGATATAGATATTCATATTCAGAGAAGATAATTCTTACATATTAACGCACATTGCTAGCATTATTGTCATTTTTTACTTTTGTTTTTTTTTGATCTGCAATGGGTTTAATAGAACACAATCTCTTTTGTAAGTAGAGGAGCAACTATATACAGGATGAGTGGTAATGAAAGGTCATAACTTTGCAGACTTCTGCTGTAAGTGTAAGTAATCTTGTTACAAGATCACATAATACAGCTCCAAAATTATCTGAAACAAAAACTTTTTAATATATGAAGCAATCATATTTCATACATTAAAAAATTTGTCTGAAATTATTTGCTATCCATGGATCATATTTATTAGAAATCATATTTTATTTGAAAAGAAACTGGCTTGGCAGTATCATTGTGATTAAATAAATACAAGAAAATGCAATAAACAATGATACAAAAATGACTTTTTAATGGTGTAACTTTTATGAATTATTGCATGGAAAGCTTATTTAGATCAAAATATATATATATGTAAGAGCATACTCTAAACTTGCTCTAAACAGTACTAGTGTGTTACGAAGATGTAACAATAAAAATAGTTATATTAAGCATCTAATTTTAGCTGGATAACTGTATGGTAAAGAAATTCCTTACCATCTTGGAAGATCCAGATTCAATTCTGGGTTTATACATAGTTTTTCATAAGGATCCAGACCTAGCTCATTGAACTCCATCCTTCAACCTTCTGATTGAATCCATCGTGGATGTAGGCCAGCCTGTGATAGGCTCTTTAAAAGTAGCTGCTACCAGATGCACTATATTCCATGTGCAAGATAGCAGCTATAATTAACTAACTAAATTATAGTGTCACAAAAGACATAACAATAAAAATAGTTATATTAAAGAATAAATACATAAACTACATGCATATAAAATAAATAATGAAATTAGATGCATGCATTGCAAGCATCTAATTTCATTAATCATAAAGCATGAAAATATATTGCAAAACAATATATTTTCACATGTTTTCTTGCATCTTTGAATATAGCATTATTTCACTTCCATCAGATTTTCTTGTAAATCAGGGAATCAGTAAATAAGAATGGATCTTCGTAAATTGAAGATTGTATTTTATAACAGCAATTTTGATGATAATTTTTCCATCTATATATCTATCAGATAATCTAGAATTGTCAAACAAAACATTACAATGAATGCAGATTTTAATCATTTATTACCATTCACAATATACAAATACAAGAAGCTCTTGAACTCTGTGTTTGGTGCAGTTTGGCCAAGTAGGCCCTTGCACCACTAAACCAAACCAAACCAAGTAGCTCTTGATATTATGAGTTAATTATTCATTCCTGGAGTGTGCTTGTAAAATAAGAACTTGTAAATCAAGAATCACTTCCCATAGACATAATGTTAAAAATATAAATATTATTCTCAATAATGAAATTTGAGCATAATAAAATTAAGTAAAGATAAAAAAATCAAAACAGCCTTCAAAATCAAACAAATTAGAATAATAATAAAAAATAAAAATTTTTTAACAAGTAGATGAACTACTGCTTTACACACAATCCAGTAATGAAAGTTATTTACATAATGTACTGATAAAACTGTGGTAACTTCCACTTCTTGGTCTTCAGTTTTGATTTTCCTGATTTTATATAAGACAATGCAGTTTCAGCTACAAATACAATTGTATTGTATTATAAAGCTATGTACAGTCGATTCTGCTTAATTGGGGCAGCCGCTTAATTGGGCCAAATCTTAAAGAATGGAAACCAAACTAATAAACTAATAAATAATTTAAATGCTTAATTGGGACAGTAGCATAAAAGGAATTTAGTAATTTTTGACATATTTTAGCCATTTTTCACAAAAGTATGTCAACACTATGTACATTAATATTTAGCAACATTAGTATGATGTGAATCACACTAGTACTACCACATATTAATTAATTCTAATATAATATCTATCATCATGCTGTTTGGCAATTTATGAGTCTGCTTAAGTCTACCATTACTATATACTGTACCTAGCAATATTCATTTACAGTGTCGCTCGATTTTATTTAAAATTTTTAAATGCAAAGATGCCAAGAAATGAAATTGCAAAATTTATCATATATGTATTACAGTATTTTTTCTTCACTATTTATACTACAAATATTTTCATTTTGGTTTAATAAAACATTAAAATAGATACCTAATTATTATTTTTTTACCTACTCATTTATTTACCTACGTATTGCATATTTTATTTTAGAATTTATTATTAGTTTGTTTAATTGGGCCAAAATGGATTAGTCCCAACGTGTCCCAATTAAGTGGAATTGACTGTATATGGTTTGAAATGCCTTTTTTCTCAATGTTTAGCATTTATTTATTGTAATTAATGTTCGCATTTTCAATTTTTTCATACTTGATATTTGAAAAAATTTGCAAATCTAGGAACTCGTTAAGCAGGAACCAATCCACACTGGTAAACCAAGATCTATCTGAACTGGTTTTCATGAAGCTTTTTACAAGATGGTGATGTTGAAAATTTAATTCTATTTACAAAGATTACTTTAAATTAATTTTAATTATAAAAATGAATAATGATAGGTAACTTAATTCATTATGTTCACTTATATATGCTAGATCAAATAAATTAGTATAGTTCATATAGCATGAACTGAAAATAAAATATTGAAAAGTTTTCATTAGTATATGAAATACAAAGATGAACTTGTCAAATAAGTGGTCTAGCAGCATTATATTAATTAATAATATCTAAAAAGAAATAAGATACTGTACATACATAATTTGAATTTTTCAAGTTTTTTCATATACAGCCTTCTTGATTACTGATTTATTAAAATATTTAATAAATGAGCTTAAGGGAAATGAGCTTAACAAAACATGTAAATATAGAAATGAATTTTCACTGACAATAAAAGGAATTTTCATGTCAGTATAATAAATTAGTTTTTTATCCTGCTTCAAGTGCTTGTTGTGATTTCTGTCAGTAGAGCAGCAGAACTCAGTTGTTTATAGTCAAAATATAATATTTTATACAAGTTTTTCAAAACCGATTGTAAAAAGAAATGTAGCTGGTATGCCAATGTTATAAGAACAGCTGATATAATTAAGATGTAAAAAAATATTAAAAACTTTGTTGACTATATATTTTATATTTCATTTTGATAATGCTTAAAATTTTCTGTTCATGACAAATATTGACAATTGTACTGTCCACTGATATTAACAATAGTCAATTTATATCTTATGTTGTAATTGTTGAATATTAATTCTAAATATAAGTATAAATTGTGTTGATTAAATAGATCTGATAGATTTATTTTATATTTGTAATGTTTATTATTATAAATTAAAAAGTTGTAATTTTATGTATTTACAATTAATGAAATTAATTATATTCTTTTACTGTATTATTTTTTCAATGATACATATGCAATATTTGAATTAAGATATTAGCAATAATTAAATTCCACAGAATTAAACTTAAATTGATTTCAAAAAAACATAATAATTAAAATTGAATATAAAAAAAAAGGTCATATGAAAACTTTTTAGACACATTTATAGTTGCTGAATTATTTAAGGGGAAAGCTAAAATATCTTGCAAATTATATAGTCTAAAGCGATGCTTCTTAAAATATGGGTGGCATAACTAAATTTGGGGGTCGCAGAAGTTTTAGCAAATGTTTTAATTCATATTCCTAGTTTATATACCTCAATACCCAGGATTGCAAAAATATTTTCTTGGGTAAAAGGGGTTGCCAAGTGGAATAGTTTGAGAAGCCCTGTCTAAAGTAACTGTCCACATATTTTTAAAATTAAAAATCCTTTATTAGTAAAGAAAACTAGCATGCATCCTTTTTATCAATAGAGATAATGTGCTCATGGTATTATGACAAGACTTGTATTATAACAAGAAAAAATACACCTGAAAATTTCTTTTGCACCTCCAAGGAGTGCATGCACCACACTTTGATAACCAATAGTCTAGAGCAGTGTTTCCCAAATTATTTAGTGTAGCGAATTGGCAATTTTTTCCAGTACTCAATGGATCGGCATAAGATTTTTTACTTGGCCCAAGAAGGTTTAAGTATAATTTCCTCATTCTCTATTTCTCATTGACATCAAGTCTAAGTATTACTATCAATATATTGTCTTCGGTTAGCACAATGACTATGAGTTGTAAAGATATAGCATACTAATGTTATGCCTTTAATGAACATTGCAACTTTAGACATTGCAGACCGGTAATTGAGGGCTCGCAAACGTGTACCAGTCCATACACCATTATTTTGAAATTGTTCTAGAGCATTTTTATATACAGTATAATAACTCTGATAGTTGGCTAATCGAAGTTTAGAAAATCCGGATAGTTCCATGTAAACAAAAAGAAGTGATAGTGATATACTTTAAAGAAAACAAGGACCAATGAATCGAGCACTCGATTCTTCCCACTCTCTGATTTTAAATACTATTTTTTTTTTTGTTGAAAATTCAAAATGATCAATTTTGAATTTATAAAAAATGATTGATATAAGATCTTGGAGAAGGTATTTCACTTATTTTGGAGAATATTTCTAATAAATATCCAATCAGAATGAAATATATATTTTTGTTGAAAATTCAAAATGATCAATTTTGAATTTATTAAAAATGATTGATATAAGATCTGGGAGAAGATATTTCACTTATTTTGGAGAATATTTCTAATAAATATCCAATCAGAATGAAATATATATACAATACAGTAATACTTCGACTTCCATAAATTCAGAGATACGCAACTTATCCTGCTCCCTCGCCCACTTGTTTGTTTTACAGTTACATAGCGCATATACAGTATATGTATGTACTGTATATATTTCATTTGCTGATTAAGAGTCTTTAATTACAACTATTATAAACTTTTATTATTATTGTTGTTTTGGTAATAAAGAGCCACTTAAGAATACATAATTTTATCTGAAATTAAATTTGGGAATCTAGGTACCTTGACTTATGTAATTTTCGACTTACGTTATTCTTCCCGATCCCACCTATTACGTAACTCCGGGCATTACTGTATTGGAATTCTCTAGGCCATTATTTCCCAAATGGTATTCTATGAAATCTATAATCCCAGATTTTATAGAATACCATTTGGGATTAAGAAGGTTGAATTAAGACTTCTTTAAAAAAACTAAAAAATTACTTTGCTTACAAGAATATATTAATACAGTATATAATTTTAAGAGCAGATATATCTAATAAATTAAACCTTTTAAAGTTTTTTAGTGTGGATCTAAAAATTAATGGGGTTCCGTAATATTATACATAATACAAAAAGTTTCGTAATAGTTAAATTAGGAAACTCTTCTGTAGGGAGTCAATCGTATTGAAAATGATTGACATTCGATCATACCAGCAGAATGTTGTCAAAACGATGTACAGTATTATACAAATAATAACTAATTTAAATGAAGTTAGCGTATATTATTGGTAGGGGCGGATCGTTAATTTGGGGGCCTTGGGCTAACACTGTTTGGGGGCCTATCCAATTAACCTAACAGTGAGAGTTGCGCTAACCTAACACGCTTTAGAGGAGCTAGACTTGCATTCCCATTGGGCGCGTTTTTAAATTCAACTCTCTCCACCATTGATGTACCTCTAAAATGACGTCATACCAATCCATCGGTGGATGCTAAAGCAACTGTTTTTAAATTCAACACATGCACATCAAGATGGCTGACTATTTGGATGTTATTTTATCTTCTGCTTCTAGTCAATTTTTAATACCGACATAGGAATCAATTTTTAATACCGACATAGGAAATTATATTTTCAAATGCAAAAAAAAAAAAAATATCTGTTGTAGAACTATCAACAGACAGAACATAAACTGATCCTCCAATCTTTAGATTTATTTTTCGCATGGAAGTAGCCATCTTAAAAAATGACGTCAAAATTGTATCCACCAGCGTCAACCAAACAAAATACTATGGTTGATCTGGTGAGTTAGTGTTGAATACACCAGTCACTGGTGACTTTTACAAACAGTTTAACAAACATGGTTTACATCACTGGTGGAGTGTATTGAATTTAAAAACACGCCCATTCCGACATTGGCACATTATTTGCATAACTGACAAATGATTTTACCCACTACCAACAGAGCCGATAGAAGACAGATCCGTATTTATTATTTACTGTCATTTAAAATATTGATATTTAATATTTTATACAAATCCAAAAGTATTGCAAACCAACGATTTAAACTTTATCTTAAATTGTTTTTATTTTTTTGACTGCGAAGGAGGCCTTTTGATTGAACGAGGCCCTGAGTTGCAGGCCATAAAGACTATGCCGAAATCCGCTCTAGAGATTCGCATGCGTTTAAAAATAATCAAAATCGACTTGCTTATTATTGTGTATCATTTCAAATAATCTTGGAACGTCTATCCATTTTTTTTTTTTTTTTTTTT
>AYEL01076786.1:0-43154 GCA_000484575.1 Olivierus martensii
AGTAATTTATAAATGATAAAAAATATATATATACATAATATATAATAAAATATAGGTTTTTAATATATAAATGAGTATAAAAGTGATTACTACTATTTTTAAATTTTAAAAAGTTTTTTTAAAATTTATTTTGATTGAATAAATATTTGTTTAACTATTGTAAAATTCGGAATTAAATAAACAGAACAAGTCATTCACCAGATATTGATTTAGGATGGAATAAAAGTGCAGTATAACTAGTGGTATTGTAAACAAACAAAATTTAATAGAAAGCAATAAGCACTTTTAGTCTTATCAGATGGCCTTTTTCAAGCTACTAAGTTTGTGACTGCTGCACATGTGGATTACATCCTAAAACAATTTAGAATAGTTTGAGTGTAGTTGAAATAGACAAAAAGAATGATTTTATTTTTCTCTTATCCATATTTTCAATTGATTCCTGACTTAAAAAATATCCTTATTTTTTTATTCTGAATTTTTTTTTATGACTACATTATATAAATCTATATATATTAAAAATGCTTCCTGACTTAAAAAATATCCTTATTTTTTTTATTCTGAATTTTTTTTTATGACTACATTATATAAATCTATATATATTAAAAAAAATGTTCTACTTTCCATTTGTCCTTTATTTATTGTTGTAGTTTATATACGGTTTATAACTGGTTTGAATTAGCAACAAGTTAAAATAAGGAAAGGATTTGATAACTCAAAAAAAAAAGTATAAAATTAATAATATTCAACTTGTTGAATTTTTTAATTCAAGTTTTTAGTGAAGATTCATTGAATACAGTTTAAATAAAGTGTTTTGATATATCATAATAAAAAAAAAAAAAAAAATTTATTTCATTTAAAATTATTTATATACTCTTTTAATTCTGATTTAAATAATTTTAATGAAAAAATAATAGTGATCAGATCAAAATTAAGGGAAAATATTTGGATTTAAATTTTAAATTTAGTTACAGAATAGTAATTTGAATTGCTGCATAACAAATAATTTAGTGCTTCATAAAGATAAAAAAAAAAAAAAAATATATTTTTAAAAATTAAAATAAATTTTTATTAAAAATTTATAAAAAAAATAATAATTTAAAAATGTAATATAAAAGTATTTATAGAGTTATAAAAATAGAGTAAAAATATAAGTTATTAGAAAAGATAAAAAATTATTTAAAAAAATTATTCATGCTAATTAAAATTAATGTGTATTTATGGATTTGTTATATATTGATTTTTTTTATAATTACAGAAAAGTAATTACTGTATAATGAATTTAAGATATCTTAATATAAATTTATTAAATTTTAAGATGAATTTAATTAAAAATAAATTTAAGATAGTGCATTAAATCCCTAAGTTAATAATAATAATAATAATAAAGCTGGACATCTGTATAAGCAACTGGCAGTAATTTAGACAAAAATAATTTTGTTATTTGAATTATTTAATCTGATATAATATATAAAACTTATAACAGATTAAATAATCTTGATACTACTATTGATATTGTTAATTATCTAGTAGATATATAAACCAACAATTCTAATTTTATAAGCCAATTTTAAGAAATAATTTAAAAATTTAAATGAAAATTAAAATTACTATCCAAATCCTATACTAATCAGCCATATTTTAATCCCTTGATTTTTAACGGATTTTAAAGATTGAATTAATTTTGAACTAATTTTACATAAAATTACTATGTATCAGAAAGGAAGTCTTTAAGAATAAACCAGTTAATTTAATGTAAAACTGTTTTATGTTCTTTTTTTTTTTATTAAAAAAACAATTTTAAGTAATGTATACAAGTCACATTTAATTGTCATAACTTGAATACTCTAGCGGGATGAAAATATATACTGTACCTAAGTAATAATAAGAAAGTAAAAGTAATATAGAAAAACAAATTTTATTATTATTTTTATCTATATCAAACATTAATTTAGCATTTTAATCTGTCAAGTTAATGCTTAAATAAAAAAAAAGGTATTTAATGTTAAGATATCATCATAAATTAAATTGAGAATCTTCAATGTTATATTTAAAATTTATTTAATTAAAAATTAAATTTATTTAATATGCAGCTATCAGCTACTCGCTGACTGGAAGCTGTTTCAGAGTTGAGAATACAGTACATGCGCACTAGATCGGTCGCTGTTAAAGTCACTGGTATCTACTCGCTGGTCGCTGACTGGAAGCCGTTTCAGAGTTGAGAATACAGTACATGCGCACTAGTTCGGTCGCTGTTAAAGTCACTGGTAGCTGTTGTCAAGTCGCTGCTAGCGACAGTGATTTTCAAGTATTAGCGACTAACTTGTAAGTCACCGGTAGTGAAATATCGCCCAACACTAATATAAACTAGAGTGCGCTTCTCCAAAGAATAGCTGATTCGCGTGTATTATACACCCGAAATTTGTTTTATCAAAGTCATAATAATAGATTAAATATAAATCATATATCTCATATGAAGATATCTAATATTTTTTGTTAAATTAAAGATATTGAAGTTAATTTTAAGATCATCAGAAATGATATTTCGTTTCCACATTTCTTTTGGTGAGAGATTGAATTTCAGAAATATTTTAGCTTGCTATTCTCATCAGACTGTTAAATTTGTGCCAGATCATCAACCTGCCACAGATCAGGAAGTTTATCGACTACAAGCTTTTCTAGATTTATACAAACCACTTTTGATTATAACTGGAGCTGGTATATCGACAGAGAGCGGTATACCCGATTATAGATCTGAAAACATCGGTTTATATGCCAGAAGCACAAGTAGGCCAGTTCAATTTAAAGATTTTATGAACAGTGAAGCAGTAAGAAAACGTTATTGGGCAAGAAACTATATTGGCTGGCCACGCTTTTCATCTCTTCAACCAAATATTTCACATCATCTCTTGACTAAACTTCAAAAGAAAGGAATATTGCATTGGATAGTAACCCAAAATGTAGATAGATTACATCATAAAGCAGGTTCTGAACATATAATTGAATTGCATGGAACCTCTTATCAAGTTAAATGTACAAACTGTGGATATAATTTTTCTAGATATATTCTTCAGGATATTCTGAAATCTTTAAATAAAGTTATAAATTTTGAAGCAATAGAAATTAGACCTGATGGTGATGTAGAATTAGATGTCAAATTTGTAAATGAATTCCAAATTGCAAACTGTGACAGATGTAATGGAATTTTAAAACCAAATATTGTATTTTTTGGAGAAAATGTTCCAATGGATAGAGTTAAAAATGTAATGACTAAATTAGAAGAATCAAAAGCACTTCTTGTATTAGGATCGTCATTAGAAGTAAGTGATTTGAATTATAAAAATATTGCTGAATTCAACTGAAAGATTTTAAGCTTCCTTGTTTTTTATTTTTAATGTTTAAGCATGTGGCTGTTCATAGATGACTATAAGCCATCACATCTAGGATGGGATCAGCTGAGTAGGTATATCATAAGGATTAATGCACCTAGTTTATTGATCATTAGATAAATTGCTCTAAATTCTGATTTTATTTTGCATTATAATCCATTATATATCACCGATTTCATCTTTGGAAAATATACTATATAAATTTTTCATATGAAATTTGTTCTTTCGAATTCAGACTTTAATTATACTTTTATTAAAATTTTAACCTGAATTTCTTTCAGAAAAGCATACAGATATCAATGATTCTTAATTTGAAGAACATTTTTTCAGTCTTAATGGAAATAAAAATTCCAATTTAGTTTTCCAATTATTTAAAAAAAATTATAATTGAGCTTATTTATTGAATTCAAAATTAACCAAAGGAAAATTTAATGCCATTTAAATTTTTTGTTATTTGATTAAAAATTATAGCCACAAAAATTCCTTCTATTAGTTTATGCATTGTCTTGTTCATTTTATATTTTTCAATAATATAGAATGTTGTCTTGACTATAATTATATTTAAACAAATAAATAAACTTTTTAATTTACTTTTCCTACAAAAAAAATATATTATTATTAATAACTTGATCTCTACATCTATTATTATTTTGGTCTCTTCAATCTTTCATTGCACATAACCAAATAAATTCTGATTTCTTCTTCAACATTCCAGAGTATACTTATAGATGACCTTGTGCTTGAAGAAAATATATAAGAAAACAAACCTTCAACAATCACTCCCATTGTTGTTCACTCTAATGTTCTATTTAGAAATTTTTTTACACTAATCCACTCATTCAGATCATTTACCATAGTATCTCTCAGTTACTTTCCAAATGTTCATTCACTGCTTACTTTAACTTATTTAATTAATTAATTAAATCTCTCAGTTATATTAAAACTTTTATTTCTCATCTTCATTCATTCAATTTATATCTACAGGAGTATATAGATACAGCAATCAAAAATGCCTTTTGTAATTATTGTCTCACACACTTGTTTTCAGATATTTAGTTTTTGATCAGTATTATCATACTACTACTTATTCATTTACAATCTTTCATTTCAGACCATTTCCCACAATGCCATTCTTCAACTTTGAGTATGAACATTTTGATATGAAAATACAAAAACGGCTTGCTTATAGAGCATTTCACAAAATGAGCGATTTAAATCAAAACATACATATGTCAGAACATATTCTATACAGTACTAATCGATCACAAAGATATAACATTTAAAAATAGTTGTATTAAATAATAAGCATACAAGTTGTGTGATAAAACAATTACTTATCATCTTTGAGAATTCAGATTTAATTCTGAATCCCACACACCCAGTTTTTCAGGAAGGATCTGGGCCCATTAACTAAAACTAACTTATAATAGTTATAAAAAGCAAAGCACATGTACAAATAATAAATAATGAGATAGGAGAAAAATGATCATATCTCTGTATTATCACTTTGATCAGTATATTTTATTTGTAAGTCAGAATTTCTATGTAAGTTGGGAGCAAATACAGAGATATGATCATTTTTCTCCTATCACTTTGATCAGTATATTTTATTTGTAAGTCAGAATTTCTATGTAAGTTGGGAGCAGTCTATATATCTGATATAATTAGTGAAGAGAATAAGCAAGGAAAAAAAATCATAAAAATATTAATTATAATTGATTAAGTTTTTGCAAAAATTATCACTTATGATATTATATCTTATCTATGATTAAAATAAGCTTATAAATTTTATTTGACATTTCATTTGCTAATGCACCCATTTATATATTTAAGCATTGTTAGACTTGTATGGTTTTAGATTTATGCAAAATTTTTTTGGATGAATTAACTGTGAAAGTCAAGGACCTACAGTATATACTTATTACAATGTAACTTTCATACAGAAATAGTTATTGAAATATTATTTACAAATATATAAATTTCATATTGATCATTTTTCATAATCAAGATACCTGATATAAGAACCAAATCTACTGAACTTATGTTAAAAAATGTAGTACTGCTAGTGTGCAAAGATCATTTTGTCAGAGCTGCCATTAATTTTTCCAGAGTTTGTTGAAGCTAACTTTATTATTGGTTATTTTTTCTTTTTACTGAGGGGAGGAGTGCTTTAAAATTACTCCGTAATTATTGATATATTTAAAATAAAAAAAAATTTTTTTGTGTTGAATCAGTAATATTATCCATAAAATAATAAGAATTGTACACTGTAGAACGGGTGGACAAAAGGGGGCCCATCGCATAAACTAAAACACATTAGTTCCAAAACCCACATTTGTAAAATTCTATTCCAAAAGAAAAAATAAAATAATGGATATTTTGTAGTGTAAAATAATGGATGCTGTCGCTAATATACACGTACACTACCAAGTTACTCCAAATTTTGAAGATATAACAATATCTTTTAGGTAGTGTTAATTTTTACACTACCTAAAAGATATAGTTATATACATACCTTTTTTGAAGATATAGTTAACCATGAACATAGCAAATTTCACCATTCACAGAAGTTGTAAATTTGTTTTTACAAAATTAATTACATAGATACCTAATATTTTGTAAAATTCTGATATAATAGGTTGTTAGCAATCAATCAGTTTGATAAAATACTTATGTTTTTAAAGAAAATTATCTGAATTTATTAATTCGTAGGACAAATTATTTTCTAATGTTTCTAATGAAAAAAAAATAAATACTTTCTACAGATGCTTTTGAACTCTTTGCATACAAACAACTAAGAAAATAACTCAAGAAAAGTATATTTAAAAATAATATTGATACAGGAACATATTCTTTATGTATCACAAAAGTGACTACATACAATAGCAAGATTAACAAGAACATATGCAGATAAATTGGTGCAATCATTATTCTTGTCCTGTGTGGTGGTGAGAGGAATATGTTTGTGCAAGAATCAATCTTGCTTGAATGTGAGTAGTCATTTTAAGTCAAAATAGTTTTTATTAATTATTAATAGAATAGCTAATGTTATCAATAATTTCATTACATATAATTATATAATAATAATTACATAATTACAGTATCGTAAGGTTAAATTTGCCCTTAAGTATTTTTCAATTTTTATACGGCCCACTTCATCTTGAAGATTATTTATCTGGCCTTCGGCAGAAAATAATTGCCCACCTCTGCTGTAGAACATTGATTTATATGATCATTCCTTATTAACGATACATAATTTTATCCTAAAGGATTCTATATGTAAGATGGCAGTTAGCAAATTTATCAATTCCCCCATTATAGGCATTGTTTCAATTATTTTAGAAAAAAAACTTTTATTATGTAAACAATTATTTATCACTTCAGGCTTTATGCATATATTAACTTTATATATAGTACATGTGTTTTTAAAAATGGAAATATATTGCTGATTGTTACCTATAATTCTGGTTAAATTTTTACAAATGGCTATTGTGAAATAATACTTGCAAATTGTTGTATTTTTAGTAAAATTTCAATATGAGTATTATATGAAAATTAATAATTTCAGAGAATTTATTAAACAAATTCCATTCAAATTATATAAACTTTGGATACTATTTTGAGTTTGTTCATACTGCATAGTCATTTTTAACTTTATTGAGATTAACATTAACAAAGTTATACAATGTTAAAAAACAAAATTATGAGGAATCTCTTTTGAAACTAGGCATTCTTTTATTTTTATCTCAAGCTGTTTACATTTTAAATATTTCAGTCTTGTTTGTTCTCCAATCATAAAATGAAACATATTTAACAATAAAAACTAATTTGAAATATATTACATTAAAAGTAATATTAAACAAGTGTTTGTATGTGAAGATATCACAGAAAATCAAAATAAGTTATACACAAATATAAAATGAATATTTCCCCCATATATATTGCATGCTACACTATCATGACATCTCATATGTAAAGTAATAGAACTTTATACTATATATAATACTCTATCAAAAACAGTGGCGTAGCTGACGGTCAGCAGACCCCGCAACGCAGGGGGCCCCAACTCACCCTGAAGAAAAAACCGTATTATATATAGTATAAAGTTCTATCAAAAACAGTGGCATAGCTGACGGTCAGCAGACCCCGCAACGCAGGGGGCCCCAACTCACCCTGAAGAAAAAACCTCAAACCCAAATCAATTAATCCCCAATAACCTCGATTTTAATGCAAAACAGATAAACCTATTTAATGCGGGGCATTGGCGTTCGTTAGCTGGAACTCTAATTTACAATTTATGTATTATTTTCACATATACTTTTTGTTTCCAGATGCAGCAATTATTTGATTAAAGTACTACAGTATGTCTAATGTAGTGCTTTCAAAAGTGGCAAACTTTCACAAATTAAGCTGTATACATCTATATGACACAAGTTTAAAATCCTATACATAGAGCAAGTAAATCAAATTATGTGTATCATTTGTTAGAATGTAATCGTGTTTAATGACGCAAGTGCGATTAGCAGGTTTAGCAATATTATGCATAGAATGCGACAGACCTAAAAAACTCAATATCAATCTCCTCATAGAAGAATTTGCAAATAAAAATGCTAAATGTTCGGAATGATTTCGTAACAGCATGTAAACTTAAATATCTTCTGATGTATTTAATTATTGTTTAATTTGTCCAAATTAAATTACTTTTATTTAAATCAATGTAGATCTGTTTAAAAGTTTTACAATTTGTATATATAATAAAATTATTTTCACCTGTATAAAGTTTCACGTTTTAACTATTAACGTTATTAATAAATTAGTTTGCGTTAGACTTTTTTACGTCGACATCCTTAAATGTTGACACCCAGGGTTACAGAGTTTAGATAGCATTTGAAATAAATTAAAAAGAGGGGCCCCATTAACATTTTTGCAGGGGCCTCTCAGTTTTCAGCTATGCCATTGATCAAAAAATTATCATCATTTAACTTTTCTAACACTGAATGAAATTTATTACCTATTAACATATCACTTACTAAGAACTTTGGGTTGAAATAGCTTAATCTCTCATCTATGCTAATTTAAAGGAATAAACTTTGTACTAAGAATTTTAAACAACTTTTATAACAACTTAGTAATGATTAAAGTAAATTTTTCAAAATCATAACTACATAAGTAAAATTCTTAGTACAAAGTTGTTATAAACTTTTATAACAACTTAGTAATGATTAAAGTAAATTTTTCAAAATCATAACTACATAAGGATGTTATTTTAATACGTGTTCTTAAATTATTATGAAATGCTAATCAGAACTAATGAAAAAATATATTTGAGAGCTCTTAATGGTAAATCCAGAGATAAGAATATTCAAGTAAATGAGATTCATTACTCTGACAGATGTATTTGTACTCTGTTTTGAAAAATAGTCTTATTACTAATGTTTTTTTGTTCATCCATTATGTAAGAATGACATGATCACAAAAATAAAATGAAAAAATATATTTGAGAGCTCTTAATGGTAAATCCAGAGATAAGAATATTCAAGTAAATGAGATTCATTACTCTGACAGATGTATTTGTACTCTGTTTTGAAAAATATTCTTATAACTATTACTAATGTTTTTTTGTTCATCCATTATGTAAGAATGACATGATCACAAAAATAAAAACCATTGAAAAGAATGTTATATATATTATTCTGGATATCAATATGTTAATTTTATTAAATAGTAAAAAACTTTAATTTACAATTTTATGCAAGTAACAAACATTTATAAATAAATTTTTTTTACAGGTTTATTCTGCTTATCGGTTTCTTCTTGCAGCAAAAGAACAGAAGAAACCGATTTCAATTGTAAATATTGGACCAACTCGTGCTGATCACATTGCATTATTGAAATTAAATAATCGTTGTAGTGATATTCTTTCAAAAATTAAAATTTGAATAAAGACTATTGCATTTTATTGTCTATAAAAATTATAATAATAATATTGATACACTTTAAATTACAAAATACTTCTATAAAATAATTTACAGTTTTCAAACAAATTTCTATTTACAGTACATTATAAACTTAAATATGTTTTCTCTACATACAATAGTTATTAAAATAGTAAAATGAGTAGATAAATTGACAAGATATGAAATTTTAATGCTGTTTCTGATATCTTCCTGTCATCTTCGATGAACTTGCATAGGAAAATATCACAGGAAATAATCAGGTTGAGGTTTTTTAGTTGGTATCCCTCTGTTTTCCTATATTGAAAAAGAATTAATAATTTAAAATGAATTGTAGTTAAATAATATTTTATTATAAATGTATCTGAAAATTTAAATTTGCACTAAAGGAGTTATACTATCAACAGATGAAGCTTACTTTAAATTTTGTAAAAAATAATGCTGTTTGATCAAAATTAGGTTAGAATTATGTTTTTTCTCATTGTAATAATTTCTATTGTAAATTTTAGATATTTGCATTAATAATTATATTTGCACTATTTTCCCAATTAGTTGAACAATATGAAGTTCTAGAACATATCTCTTCAAATAAAATTGTAATAATTTGACTAAACATTCACAATTAATTTAGTTTATGAATGTTATAAGAAAAATTAAAACAATGTTCAGAATTATAATTATTAATTAAAGCAGCAATTATTAGTTTGCTTATACAATTTAATCCACAGAAACATGGAAAGTATGAATGAACATTTAAATAAGTATATATAAGATGGGCATAGATTTTAAGTCTCTTTGATTTGAAACATTACACAAAAACTGTACTAGATACAAACATAAGGGTTTTTGCACATTTTACTCAACTCAAATTTTTTTCCAAACAATTTATTATTTCATAAAAAAAGCTGGGTTGAAATAATATTTCCACAGTTTTTCTTACATTAAAATGCTTCAACATGTTATTTGTGTAACAAAACGGAGCATATCTAGTCAATACTCTGTTTCTCTCTGTATTTTCTCCAACTTCTCATCAGTCACTAAAATACTAGTTAAACATTTCAATATCAAGAATTGGTTTTTAAATACACTTTGTCCTTAGTAAGGACAAAGTGTATTTAAAAACCAATAAAAAAACTAAAGCACAGGCACTGGGCCACAATCTACAATGTAGAACTACATCAATTGTCACTATTTCATAGCCCTATCTTACTACTATCACAATGTAGGTTGCAGCACAGTTGCTGCTGTGTCCATATATTTTTAAACTTCATAGGACCATTTCATATAAACTTCATAGTTAATATGAATAAATCTATTCTATAAAAATTAAAAATCCAATTCATTTGCATAATAAAGATTTTCTTTCTGTAATTAGGTCACTTAAATGATCTTATAAGGAAATTAGATTTGGAAATAAAATAAATTTGTATTTTTTGGAAAGATGTGTTGGCAATCAGAAAATAGCATTAAAGAAAATGTAACCTTAGATGATCACATGTTTTCAAACGTATTTCTGAATCTAATTCCCTTATAAGATCATTTAAGAGACCTAGTTACAGAAAGAAAATCTTGATTATGCATATCAATTTCATTTTTATTTTTAATTTACAGAAACAATTTAAACTTAATTCACAGTACTGTATTGAAGGGTTTAAGGGATGGAGAGTTGAAGCTTGTTTGTTATAAATGGGACTTTATATGCTAGCTAATGCTGTTTTATTTATTAATTTATGATTATTAGTTTTAAAAAAATAAGAATTCAAAGTTTAACAACTTTTTGTTTGCATCTGTGCTCTGAACATTACTACCCAACAGAGAAAGATATTGTTTTGTCAAAAAAAGTAATATCCAGTAGATGTGCTGGTAGCCAAAGATTATGCACCTATAGAGTAGGAAAAACTAAGAATTGATCTACATCAGGGGTGGGCAACCTTTTTTTTGTAGGGGGCCGTACAAAAAAATTTATGGTGGGCCACGGGCCAAAACAAAAACAATTGATAATAATAGTATTTATTTAAAAAAGAGAAGGTACAGATATGTAAGTATACATAGCATTGGTATTACATATAATAAAATAATGTGGCCGTGGGCCGGAGGTTGCCCACCCCTAATCTACATAATGCTATTAAATTGCATGTTTCGATCTAGCATAGTTTTTAGGTTATAATTTTTCTTAATCAGGAAAGAATTATGTTCTTCTTGTATAATAACAAAGTATTATAGACAAATGATTAATAGACTATATTATGTTGATGCAAATATATTTGAAAGAAACATTATAAAACAGCAGAATCTAATAAATAGAAAATATAAAAAAGATCCTACTTAGGTTTTCTAATAATACGAAAAAAACAGAATTAAATGTTATATAATAGCATTTCATATTAATGTTTTTACAAATTTTTTCTTTTGTCACAGGCCAAAATTGATATGTACTTAGATTTAGTAAAATTTTCTGCATAAAAATGAATCTGCAGATGTGTTTTCATATCATTTGTACATTATAGCAAAAGTGTATAAAATAATTTTACTACTCACCCACTTTATAATGTACTGCTGTCCTGCCTAACATATTGATGCAAACATCTAAAATTTCCACTGTTCCAAAACTGGTATGTTATACAATCTAAAGTGGTGGACATCATGCAGTACAATATATGCTGGATGATAATTTTGCTTTTATATTTTATTTTAATAAAATAAACTTTTTCTTTAACATGTGAAGAAATACGAGTTATTTCATGATTTTTTTTCTTTTTCAATTTCTATAACTCCTTTGAAATCTGAATGGGTGTACAGCTCCGGCCAAAATGTTTGTCACCTCACCGGATACGTTCGGCTTCCTTACATCAATATATTTTTTAGTGGTATTGATTTTTAGATTATTATAAAAAACTGAATGCTTAAATTTAAAATTTAAATTAGTTTTCATCTTGAAATAATTAAACTTAAAATAGGGCAATGTATTTTATATCAACAGTTTTTTATTTATTTTAATCTTGCATATTTTACACAAAAATAAATTTATTTAAAAAATCAGTTGTCAAAGTAATATTTAAATATTTAGAATGGCTACATTCCAATAAAAAATGTCAATAAATAATTTTGAAACATTTATATTATAGTAATATCTTGAAAGATATTATAAAGAGTTAGTTCTCTTCAATAAAATTTTAAATACTTTATTAGCATTCAAAAGATATCAAAAGTTTGAAGGTAATGATTTTATAAATATGGATTTAAAACATTTTAATCCATAAATAAACAAAAGTAAAAGAAAAAACAGGAAATTTAAAAAAATTATATCTACGAATTCTTTTTATAAAATATGTATAAATGATAAAACAGACATAATGTCAATAAATAATCTTGAAACATTTATATTATAGTAATATCTTGAAAGATATTATAAAGAGTTAGTTCTCTTCAATAAAATTTTAAATACTTTATTAGCATTCAAAAGATATCAAAAGTTTGAAGGTAATGATTTTATAAATATGGATTTAAAACATTTTAATCCATAAATAAACAAAAGTAAAAGAAAAAACAGGAAATTTAAAAAAATTATATCTACGAATTCTTTTTATAAAATATGTATAAATGATAAAACAGACATTTTTGTAAATTTAAAAATATAAATAGTAATAAAATATTTTATTTAATTTGTAATTCAAACTGATATTATTTTATACATGTAATTTTAACCATCTTGTCTATTGATAATCTTTAGCATTTGTAGTTCAATTCCTTCATAGTTCCTCTTCTGATTGTGAAAGTGTTAGTGAGTCATCAAATATTGTTTAAATTTGTTACTTGATCTCTCTCAATTATGATAATTCGTTTCATTTTACAACTTTTTTTTTTATGAAGTTTAGTCTCTTAAATTTGATAGATAATTTTGTATTTCATATGTATGATACTGATAATCTGAATTAAAATTCAAATACTAATAAAAATACAAGTAATTAAAAAATTTCTCTATATATAAAATTATTTAAATAAAAAAAAAATTATGTATTTTTCACTGACCTAATTGTTTTTGAGTGTTAACAAAACTTGTTAAAAGTTATATTGCAGTATTAACAACAAATCCTCTTTATGCTTAATGTACAGGGAAACCTGTACTAGATGGCCAGCTTTCGGCGGCTGAGATTGTGGCCACCAAGCATAGGTTGGTCACAGCCACAAATTTCTTTATTAAACATCAAAGTTTAAAATACAAAGTTTATAACATAGTTTCACATTGTTAATTAAATCTAAGGAAAGAAATTACTAACTAATGTTTGCTTTAGGGATTTTTTCACTTTAGAATGCTCAGCCGATAGAAGATCTAGAGCCCATCTTGTATTTCTGATCAAAACACGATTTGCTGGCCACCTATTAGATGTTGCACACAAGATGCCAAAATTAAATATCACTGGCCGTGGCCACGGAATACAGATGGCCATTTTACACAGTTTAAAAATCCCGCAATATGCTTGGGTGGATATTAAGGTGGCCACAGATTGGAGGTTGGCCACTTAGCTCAGGTGGCCACCAGCACAGGTTTTCCTGTATAATATAATCATCATTACAGAATAGGATTAACATTGATTAATATAAAATTTACTATATCAGTTAATTAAAATTAAAAAAAAAGAAAGCTAATATATTTTTTACATTTGTAGATTGGAAATTTAATAAATTTTAATCTGTTTTAATTAAATTAAAATTTTTTTAGCTTTTTTTCTCAATTTGAAAGATTATTCAAATTGTTGGCTAGCATTTAGTTATCATTCTATTAACTAATCTGTAGTTAAACTTTGTTTTATATGAAAGATTATTGCATGAGAATTTAAAATACATGTAGATAAATTTTTTTTTTATTTGGAAAATGTTACACAAGATTACTGATATACAAAATCAGTTGATATTATTAGTAACTTATAAAAAAAAAAAATTAAAGAATAATTATTAAATTAATTCTTGTAATATTTTTTAAGCTGACATCACCATAAAATTTATTTTTGGACCAAAAAAAATTCTAGAAACTAAATATTTACGTTATTTCTCCGAATTTGAAAAAAAAGGTGTTAAAATAAGTAATCACTTGACATAAACACTAGGAACAGAACAAAATTAACCAAAGAAAGACTGTACTGAGTGTGTAAGTACTTTTTTTAATGAAAAGTTAAACATTGCCATAACTTTTTAGTATAAAATTATTTTTGAAATAAGTACAAAATTATCTAATGCAATTTTTTTTTTATGTTAGAGTGTAAAGTTTGTAAAATAATTGAAGTTTTCTGCGAATTTAAAAATTTCGCAGAAAAGTTCAAATACAGCTGCAGATCAAAGATTATGTTTATGTTATAAAGAAAGAACATGAATTATTTAAATTATTTACATAGTTGTCCCTTTGATCGTTGCATTTTTTTTTCCTTTATATGAATAACTTTATGACATAACGCAGTGTCAGGATATATGACTTCATTGTTATGTTCATAATTTTTTTTTTTCCCTGTTAACAAAGTAAGATATTCATCTTATACATATTTATTTAAACTGTTTTAACATTCAGAATATTGTATATAATAATTATTTTCGTCGTATTACTCAACCAGGGTTTAAGAAACCTACTTTTAACAATGACAGTAATATGAGTGATTTTAAAAACAGGTTTTCTTATCAAGGTTTCCTTATCGTTCTTAAAACGTTTATTATAACTAAGTATTTTTTTTTTTTCCTTATGACCATGACTCATAATTAATTCGTGAGAAAATATCCTCGCTTCAAGTCGAGCGATTCACCGTTTAAAAAAAATTACAAAAATGGAAGCTGAAATATTTGCTCTCTCGCAGCTTGATCGATAGTTAGAATTTTTTTTTAACGAGTCGTAATAACTCTAAACAACAATCGAGTTGCTTAAAATAGTTTTACGACACATTAGCCGCGCTTCTAAATAGGATTTCCGACTAAAAACATAATTTATTTGAAAAAGCGGCACTAAAAACTGTAATAGACGTTAATGGCAATCAAGCAAATTTAATGCTTTTTAGTCAATTTTTTACGCCGCATTTCGAAGGCTGTCACGGAGTGTTTGTCGCATTAATTCATTTCAAATTTTTTAATTTTTTTGAAGGAACAATTATCGCAAGTAATATATACAGTATTCATTTTAAAGTTCGTTAAACTATGAAAGAGCATGAGTCACTGATAAACCAATTCGCATGTTACTAATTTCCGTTGTTTTGACGTTTCGGGTTCTTATCAATTTGTCGTCATTGACTTCTCAACCTTATTATGTTCATGGTTTCAGACAGAAACCAAATCGGATCCTGACGTAACGTCTTATTTAATAATAGACAGATGTCTGCATTTTTATTGTTTTGTTCCAGTTTTGATAACGATTTTACTCGGCAGCTGCTGTATAGACTGCATGAACTTTAACTATCCAGATGTTCTGTGTTCTGCGGTTTTAATGTCGATCAGTCACGCAACCATTAAAAAAAAAAATTACGTACCTTATTCTACAAGGCCGTGTTCGTTAATTATGCTGCTGAATAATAAATCGTTGATCAAAATTATGGTATTATTTGCCTCGCTAAATTAGTTTATGGTTTCAATTCAAGGATTATTAATGAAGGCATTTTTAACAACATTATAATCTAATTTTAGAATGTGTTTTGATAGCTCTTTTTAATGTATTCGAATGCAATTTGTTCTAATTTAACACGATTTATTATAAATATATATATTTTTTTTATTTAAAATTAATGCTGAAAATGTATATTTTACAATTGTATTACCGTATATGGAAGCTGCATTATTGTATTAAGTAATCAATGTTGGATTTAAAGAAAATTTAAGCAATAAAGCCAATATTAAATTGCCATGTAAGTTTTTTAGCGCAGTATGCTGTTTATTGTTTTGATATACAATAAAATATTATGGATTATTGATCATTAAAATGGTAAGTTTTGTTTTTGTGCACAGTCGCATAAAACAGAGTTGAAATGCAAAATTTTCATGCTGTGCTAGTTTAATTCGTTGTAAAATATTAATTCTGATGAAAATCTCGATGGTTGTTTTTAATATTTCGAGACAGAATTTAGTGTTTTTGTTTTGTTTGGGATATTTTTGTCTTAAAAGGCGAATTTTAGTCCACTACCTCGGGAAGCTTCTAGGTATTAAATGTTGCTATTTAAGAACACGGTTTTAGATGTACAGAGCTGATTTTGGAATTTGAGTTCTGTTTAGAATATTTTAACAATTTAAGTTAATGTTATTTTTGAAACTTAGATATTGAGCATTTAATATTTTAAAAAATATTGGCGTTAAATTAGACTAAATATTCTTGTATTAATATAATATTTTTTTTTTTGCTTAGTTTGGAATAAAGTATTTCTGTTCATATAACAATAATGAAAAATCCTTAAGAGAATTCCGATTTATTCTATATTTTTTTATATTTGTGTAATTTTTATGAGATAATGTCAACAATCTTGTTATGGTATACAATGTTAAAATTATCTCTTGGCAGAATATGTATGTGACAATTACACTCAAAAATTAGCACAAGATTGCAGAAATTACTTTATTTGACAAACGTTTTCAACCCTCCTCCGGGGTCATCATCAGGTTTAAAACTAACTTTATACAATACAAACATATAAGGTAGATTTTTTTTACCCCCTTTTATGTTTGTCTTGTATAAAGTTAGTTTTAAATCTGATAAAACCCCGAAGGAGGGTTGGAAATGTTTGTCAAATAAAGTAATTTCTGCAATCTTGTGCTAATTTTTGAGTGTAATTGTTTTGCAATAGTGCAGAAGCAGAAAAATGCAAAGAAATATATACTGTATGTGACGTTTGTAAGCAGCATCGGCTTGAAAATTTTCGAGATCGAATGTAAATGTCATATGCGAGGCCTGTTTTTGTCATATCACCAGTTCCCACGGGGTTGGGGTGCTATTGCACTCGTAGTTTTCTGTTCTAGACGGCCCTCATTGAAAAAATATAATACGTTTTGAGGTTAAAAACGGAAAATTTTTTCCAGAATAGTCGTTTCGAACTTCAGACGTTGCACTGATAAGCATTTACGTATGCATTACCCAGTGATTCGATATTTCCTTTATGATCGATGATGGATCTGATAACATTCAATAATGGAAATCGATAGACGAAACAAAATTAACGATGGAGAATATCTTTTTTTTTAGATAACTCAAAACCACTGTATTTTGAATTAAGTAACAATAATTGATTTAGTAGGATTTCGATAGTTGATCGATAAGGTTTTTAGGGAAGTTTTTGTAGAATAATGCTGAATATTTGATCGTTTTGGGTTTAACATTTGCGTAAAATATAACTGTTTTTCTTTTGAATTAGCATGAGAAAACTTTTAAAATCATATCTCAACGTTTGTAAGAAGAAAAAAAAAAAAAATGGATCTGTAAGGGCTATGATGATGATTGAAGTAAAGTTACATGCTGCTGCTGATCAACATTTTCCTATATGAATATAATAATAAATGTCTCTGTTGTTTTAAATCTATAATATTTAGAGATTATTTGAATTTAATATTTAAAATAATAGTTTAGATAACTATTTTTTTTGCATAAATAAGTCGGTTTAAACTGTTTAAATGTATAAAAACTTCATTGAAAAAAATCATTGCAAAATATAAGTATGGTACTGTATGTCTTTGGCTACTTAAATTATTAATATGAATAAATTTTATGATATATATATACATATAATTTATTATTAAATATAATACTTTATAAATATATTAATTGTGGTTTCTTTTAAATAATATAACACACTAAAAAAAGGTTGTTTACATTTAAGTTAGTGAACATTACATAACCATATGGATTTTTAATGCGTTTTAAGTTTCACTATTTTCATTTTAGACTTACTAATAATAATGCTAACTGTAGTACTTACACACTTGAATGCGATCAAACTTTTTTATGTGATTATCGATCGATCTCTAGCGGGATTAAATAATGGAATCTAACAGATATTTTATAATTAAAGTATTAAATAGATATTCATTTATTAATCTATATTCAAAATTTTACCCAGATAAATCTTTAATAAAAAATTAAACACACACAGTAAATCCTTTACAGTACTATAAAAATTTTATTAGTTGGATTTAGTCATCGTGAAGTTACTAAAAGCCAAATAACATAAAACCGAATACTGTATTTATTTAATAGTTTGCAAAGCTGGAAGTTTCTATAAAATCCACTATTCATAAAATATTAGAGGATAATTATATTCTATGTACAGTAAGCCAAGACTGAAATGCTTACATGCAAAATCGGCTACGAATAAAAACGTAACTGGAAACTTTTGTCATCATTAAGATCGAATTTAAGCTGTGTTTGTATAAATTCTGGATCCGGTTACATTACTGAGAATTAATGATGGATATTTAATTTTCAGGGGCAAAACATAGACACCAGTCCTCATAGACACTGTATTATTTACAACATATGGATGCAATTTCTCGTAAATTACAAGTTTTGTAAAAAAATTTGCTTTGTTGATGATGATGATGATGATAAAATAAATTTAAGCTGTGTAAAATTATTTTTTTTTACATTGATAGTTATAAAGTTACACTCATCAGAGATGAGTGTAACTTTGTTATTGTCTAATAATGACAATTTATAGCGAAATTTAAATGCATAATTCATTATTATTTTGCTCTTCAGCAATAAAATTATTATTAGAATACTTGCGAAACATATGCATGCTTTTATTTAATTAATTAATCAATATTAGAAATGTTTATAAAATAATAATTTTAAAGCTTAAACTTTATAAATCTCAATAAATAGGCCCTACTTAGAGGTTTACAGTAGTTTTTATATTTACAGCACAGGTCACTAACTCGCTTTGCCCCTATCCGAATTTGAATTTTTTTTTTTTTATATTAAAATTATAGATATTACAATCGTTTCAAAATTTAAATGTATAACAATCATTAAAAAAAAAAGTTAGGTGTATTGAATCGTCCAATATTCATCTGGTTAATATCACGCAAGTCGTGTCATAGGATTCCACATAACTTGCTCTCAGTTTTTCATCATTAATACCTAAATATTTTATTTTTATTAAATACTTTGTGATATTAGATATTATAAATCATTCACTAGTTAAGTTTTATTTTTTAATAAATGGCGACATGAGTTTATCGTCTCATTCCTTTTTTTGTGACCTACTTTGCCCTTTTCATACCGATAAAAGATTTTTTAAACAACAAAATAAGAATTATAACAGTTCCTTTTTCAGCTGAGAAAATTCAAAGGATTAAATTATTTTTTATATGTATTATTTTTAATAAGCATAACATCTAAGATTTATATAAATAACCTATTTAAAAGCGATTTACTTACTTAGATTTCACTTTATTAAATTTTAAACATAATTTTCTTTGATTTTAACCATTAAAAATTTTTATTGTAAAATTTTTTATGTTCAATAATATATTTAAAATTATTATATCGGAAGAGCGGTTCAGCAGGAATGCCGAGACCGATATCGTATGCCGTCTTCTGCTTGAAAAAAAAAAAATATTAAAAATTTTAAAAAATAAATAAAAAATAATTTTTAAATTATTATATTTTTATTATTTTTTAATATATAAACTGTTTTGTTTACAAAACAAATCAAATCTGAAGCAATATAAATAATAATCTGCAAAACAGTGGCTCTTAAGGCCTTGAAAACTATTATTAAAATTTTAAAAATAACACTTCAATGATTAGTTTTGTGAAGGTTGGAAAATTGTAGTTACTCCTCTACTCTGAAAATTCTAAAATGATTAAACTTAAAAAAAGTTTATTAAAATTTAGTAATTGATCTTCAAAATATCCAAAAAAAATTTTTTTTACTTCTTGATTTGATATTTTTTAAATATTTTTCTACATTCCTTTTTATTTAAGAAATGAAGAAATAAAAGAATTGCATTTGCAAAACGTAATCTGAATGATAAAATTTTTGTTATGTCACTTTGTTACATTGAATCAAATCTGACAATTTATACACCATATACTGTAGTTTAATTCAAAGTAAAAAAAATCTTAAAAAGAAACTCAAAAATAATATGCATAATATAAAAAAAAAATTATATTCAGCTGACCATTTTTTTGTTCAGTTTATTTAGTTATATAAACTGAGATATTAAATAATCTTCAGAATCTTTATTTGCTCAGTGATACTGAAATCTGATATCTAGAGGGAATAGATTTCATTTATCAATAAGTAAAAATAATCTTAACAAGATAAAGTAATATTATTTGAATAGTATAAACTGATAAGCTTATATTTAAAAAGATAGAATTAAATTATAATAAAATTTACATTTAAAATAATAATGGAAAAAAATTCTTTTTTTTATTATTTCATTTTATTTTAGGTTTTAGGATTTTAATTTTTAATTAAAATATTTAATTATCAGAAATGATGACCTAATTGGGATTTTTCTTTTTAAACACAGCAGGATTTTACAGAATACAAAAGTTTTAATCTGTAATATGAGATGGGTTTAAGTGTGAATGTTAGTTAATGCTGATAAACAGATAGTCCTTGACTTATTATACATTTGACTTATGACTATTCATACTGGGTTTGATCCATGATCAATGATATATATGGAAAGCATCCTTTTTTGTCTGATTCTTGTAATTTTGTGTTTGTTAAGCTTATTATGATAAAATGAGTATAATAATAAATATTTATTATAAATTTTGGTCATTTCCAACTTCTGATCATTCTGATTTATGATGGGGTTCAGTTTGAATCCCATTATTAGTCAAGGACTATTTGTATTTTAATTTACTTATGATTAAAAATTAATTTTAAATCCCACATAATAATAATCAGATTGTAACAAATTGCTTTTATTTATTATGTTTTTTTACTAAAATGCTTTTTCACTTTAATCAGTCATTGAAATACAATAATTCCCATTTGCAAATTTTTTAATTCATTAATTTCACTTATTTGAATAATTAATTTATGCTTTTTTGTGAATGGTTTTTTTTTTTTTCAATTAGGATCTACTTATGTAATTTGGGAAATGAATTCTCATCTGCATCTCCCTGTTTTCATTCTTCTTTTTATATATTAATATTAGGTATCAATACTATATATTATCTCAATGCAACAATTTACTTATACAATCATTTAAATTTTTTACAATCGGTAGGACATATCTTCTATTGAATGGTTTCCAAATGCATATCTAGTATTAATTAAAAAGATAATCTTTGACTTAAAATAGTCATTTCAAAATTCCAAGATTATAAATTAGATAAATTTTATAGCCATTGCCTACTACTATTAATCATTATAGCTCAGAAAAGCATCTTAATAAACTTAATGAATACAAAGTTAAGAGAATCAGATATAAAATGTATATACTGATACATAAAACTATTGTGCATTGATGCATACACAGGTAATTCTTGACTTATGACTAGTTTGTCCTTTACAATGGCAATGTCATTGATAAATTAATTCTGTTATTGGTTAATGAAATTAATTTGAGTTCTATTCTTAGACCAAATGGTTTGATATATGGAAATGTCCTTTCTTGTAGTTTTGGGTTCATGTTTATTAAGATAATATATAGTATCCTTGTAAACATCAGTAGTGAGAAATACATAAATTTTGGATTTCTAAGTTCTGACAGTGAAATTCAAAATTTTTGAAACTGAACTCTGTCATGAGTCAAGGACTATTTGTATGTGAAATATATTGATCAATCATAAGATTTACTAATTACAATATAATTTTTAGTTGATGGTATCATAAGTTGAAGATTATCTATATGAGTAATTTTTTGTTTATAAGTTTCTGGATTTACAAGTTTTTCAAATATGAAGTATCAAAAATATTGAAAATATGAACATTCCTAATTGCTCTATTATATTGCATTATTTAACTGTTCTATTATATTTGCTAAGAATTTTAACAAATATTGTTGATTGACTGATTTTTAAATGTGTCTTTTATTTAATATTAAAATAAAATTTTATTGCATAAGTTGACTAACAGTAAGAGGAAAACACAGCTCAACGGTTGTTATGGGAAATGTTAAATCTCAAAAAAGAAAGAATGAAATTACACTGAAAATAGTATATTTACAAATAAGCCTTATTCAAAGTGGTTTTCACTTTTTCCACTTTGAATAAGGCTTATTTGTAAATATACTAGTTACTTAACTGGAAGTTTATTTGTACACTATACACTGAAAATACTGTAAAAGTGCTTTCAGCTTTCTTAGCCCACTTCAGTTACAGATAAATTACATAAGTTACTTTGAAACCATTACTCATATCTATATCAGTATAAATTGCACTGTCAAAAACTCAATGTTTTAATTGAAATACATTTATTAGGAATAAATATAACAAAATTATAGTTTAATTATTACAAATAAAAAATAAATTTTATAATGAATGTAATATCAGTAGTCCTAAAATAATACATTAATATTAATAATAATAGAAATTTTGAATGCAAATATTACATTAGACTTGGAAAAAGAAAAATCAAAAGAAATTTTAAACTTGTTCATAAACATTTTGAAGCTCCCAAAAATTGACTGCCATTAATCTATCTCACTTGAAATTTTATGTGGACCACCAAAATATTTTGTGGACTATCGATTGGCAACCACTGCTCTAAAGTACATATTAGAAAATTTTTTCTCTATAGTTAAGCAATGTTATTTTATTTATATTTAATAGCTGATCCTTTTGCTAATTACTAATATATTTATATAATAATAAATTTTCAGTTTTGATTAAAGTTTATTCTAATTTTTGAACTAATTAATCTGTAAATTATAATAGTTTCTTATTTATTTTTAGATCTGTCAAAGAACAGGTTTAGTGAAGTTCCGTCCGAAATATGTGAATTTTATTTGCTAGAGAGGCTTGATTGCTATCATAATACAATTCGTTCCATCCCAGATTCTGTGATCACTTTGCATTCTTTAACATATTTAGATCTCAGGTATATTATAAAATAATTTTAACATTAAAAACTTGAATGTTATTTATTTTTTTAATTA
The DNA here is from genome assembly GCA_000484575.1 of Olivierus martensii. Taxonomy (NCBI): domain Eukaryota; kingdom Metazoa; phylum Arthropoda; class Arachnida; order Scorpiones; family Buthidae; genus Olivierus; species Olivierus martensii. Next base: position 23,420 of record AYEL01076786.1, read on the forward strand.
ATTATTTATTTAATGATAAAAACTGTACAAATGGGTTAATCCCTGAAATATATCCTCATACAACTTAGTAAGTTTTGGTATTCTATTTCATTGCTGCTCTGCTATTTTAATATTTTAGATATTTAAATTAAAAAGTAATAATATTTTTTGAGATATGATATTTTGATATTCGATAAAAATTATTTTATTTATTAAATTAAAATTAATTTATTTGTAAAAATTTATTTTTAGATTAATTAAAACTAATAAAATTTAAAATTTAATGCTTTTAATTCTTTCTGTCCATTCTAGAATGAAACAATCGTTAAATATACCCATTTGTGCATCAGCATAATATTTTGCATAAGTATTATGTAATTTGAATAAAATTTAAATATATTATTGGAACTCACTAGAGGATTAAGTCTATTGATAATGCTTGAAATTTGATCAGCATTTCCTACATAAAAAATGAGATATTCACAGGCAATATACACTTTATAATGCAAATGTGATTGATAGCAGTTTTTTATAATATTTTTGTCATAAATATATATCATCTTAAATATAATTTCATTAAAATTGAATTGATATTTTACAAAAGTAGTATTTTATATGATCAGGCTATTGTTTTATAAACTTGTTTGAAATATAATACAGAATTATAAGATAAATTTTAAAATTACATTTACTGAATAATAATAAATATATTAAATGAAATTATATTAAATTTTTTTAATAAAAAATATCTTTCCAGTCGTAATCAGTTAACATCTGTGTCTCCAGTATTATGTCAGTTACCATTACAAGTACTTATTTTGAGTAATAATAAATTAATTTCATTGCCTGAAGAAATTGGCCACATGCAATGCTTGATGGACTTGGTAAGATATATTCAGAAAAAATTATATTCTTATATATAATTTTATCTACTATACATGAAAATTAACAAATTTCTTGTTTTGAAAACATTTTTAGGACATCAGTTGCAATGAAATTTCTGTCATCCCACCTCAAATTGGAGATCTTCACTCTCTTTGTACTTTAAATATGAGAAGAAATTTAATAACAAAATTGCCCTTAGGTAATAATTTAATTTGTTTTTAAAAATAAAAAATTGTTTATTCAATATCAATATAATTTCATATTTCAAGATCACCGCTTGAACTCTTCTAATAAAAGTAATAATTTCTAGCACTTACCGTGGTTGAGGTTACTGCTTTTTCTCTTAAATAAGATTCTCTTCTACCGCTAACGTTTTCGGTCTCTTTATCATCATCAGCTAAGCCTCTAAAAATCGTTAATTTGAACTCTATAATCTATGATTAGAGACCTTGTGCCCCTATTTCCGATGGGCCCACAAAATTTTTATCATGCCCATTCGATTCTTCAGTGAAAGCTTTTTAATATCACTTACGGGTTGTGAGAAATCACAAAAGAAGATGCCACCACATGTACTGCCAATTGGGCTATTCAAGCAATAATAAAAGGAAGAATCTGACATAAGCCATCTGTGTACATCATGGCACTCATAAAGTGCTGAAACAAGCCCAGAAATCCTTGTTCTTGAGTATGGCTCCATGCTGAACTGTGATGGCGAAAGACTTGTCACACCTGCGGTTCAAGTGCTACTACCAAGTACCAGAATTCGCCTTAAATCTGCATAATACCACTCTTTTCTGCTTCAATAATGTATGCAGATGCCCCTGTCTGATTTTTATTCTTCTTACTGCTTGAATAGCCCAATTGGTGGTACATATGGCGATAACCTATATATTATTAATATTTACTCTTCAAACAATGCTCATAACTATACCAATTTGTGTAATATATTTAATTCTAAATGGCCATTGTTACATAATTTTGATTTATATATTATCTAGTGGAATTTCAATTTAAATAATTTGCATTATATAGTCATTTGTTATAAAATTTAACAAAGTTGAATTTATAACTTTCAAAAAATTCTTACTTGAAATTTTTAATTTCCTTGTTTCAATATTATACTTATGCTACTATATTATATTTTATATAATTATAAAATTTAACATGAATGTAACCGTGTTCAGATTTTGAAAATAATTCATAATAATCACAAATGGATATGTTTCATCATTAATCGAGCTCAGTTTTTATTGTTTTCAAATTTTCAGGATGATTTACTTTGAATTCCAATGCAGAATTTTTTATTAATCTTTCATAAAATATACGATTATTATTTTGTAAGATTTTGCTTATAATTATATGAGAATAATTTATTTAATTAATTAACAAAATATTTGTTTCAGGATTTTTTTCTTGGAGAAATGAAAGAGGTTCTTGGTTTATCCAGACATTATGCAGAGTATTAGAAGAATATGGTAGAAAATTAGACATTATAAATATGTTGACAATTGTAACTTGTAAAGTATGTTATGATTTTGAGTCTTACACACCAGAAGATTATATCACTCATGGGACAAAACAAGTACCTTGTTTTGATTCAACACTTAGGAGAAAAGTCTATTTTCGAGAAAAAGTTATTAGTGTGCATTCACACTGCATGTGCCTTTAGATTGTACTGTTATATTGTATATACAAAATTATACTATTTAAAATATAGTATAATTTTATACAGTGCCTTTCAGACAAAATGTGAGATCCAGAACAACTAATATTTTTTAGGCCCTTCAAAATTAAAAATAAAACTGTGGACAAGAAAGCAAAAAGAATGATATTAAATATTTATTCAATTTAGCATTTATTTCACAGCAGCTCAGTTCTATCCAAATATGCCAAAATCGACATTGGTTTCCATTGGAGATTTCATAATTGACCACTTGTGTCCCTACTTCTGATGGGCCCACAAAATTTTTATCATGCCCATTCGATTCTCAGATATATATTTTGGTAATCAAAATTTTTTCCCCTACTTCCTATCTCATCGCCAGTATACTTTGGTAATCAAAATTTTCCCCTACTTCCTATCTCATTGCGATATACCCCACAAAATTTTTATCATGCCCATTCGATTCTTCAGATATACTTTGGTAATAAAATTTTTTCCCCTACTTCTTATCTCATCGCATTTCTGAGAAAAAAGGTGGTACGGGTGTTAGAAAATTACTTCCTGTCTTATCACGTTTCTGAGAAAAAAGGGTGGTACAGGTGCTAAAAAACACCCCGTATAAATAAATTTACTTTCCATGAGATTTGTGATATTCTGTAATAAATTTAGATTGTTTAAAAATTTGATAAGTGTATTGATTAGCATATTGATAATAAGAATCAAAACAAGCACACTATAAAAGTAATAGTTGTAGCAAAAACGAAAATATAAGAATAAAGTAATAAAACATATTATTTTAAAAATTCAAGTTTAAACAAAATGTTGAAAATGAAATAAATATCAGATTTTTAAATTAAAATTCACATTATTGAATGATTTTAGTAAAGAAGAAAAAGTTGATTTTACAAGTAATTTAATGATACAGAATGAAAAGAATTAGTCTGTATACTAAGAGTTTTCCCCCCAAAAAATCATTGTAGGTACAATATCATAAAATTTAAACCAATTACAACAATGATGAAAATATCGCTTAATTCTTATTCTTAATGGATGCTTTTATTAGCAAGAAACAGATTAAATAGGTAATAATTATTATAAACTACTACCCGTATCACAATTTATTTTATTATAATGTTTCTTTTGATACAATTAAATAATAAATTATAATATTTGCATACTAGCAAATAAAGAAATGGGCAAACTTATTTATTGACTATCTTTGAAACAATTTGACAGTAAGGCAAGTTTGAAACAAGTATATAAACAAGGCAACTGTCTTTGAAACACTGTTGTAAAGATAACTGACTCAATGATAATTTTACAACTTTACTTAACTAAGCAACTTGTTGCTTAGTTATACAATCCTTGAATCAGTTGTAAAAATTTAGCCATTGTAAGAATTTAGCAAACTTCAAAACACAACACTATTACATATATTGTATGTTCTATTTACGGCCATCTATTAGATGATGAAATCACCAATGACAAGTTACATTATCCAAGAGAGTTTATTGTAACAGGATGATTCAATATGAATAACTGGCAATGCAATATATTATATATATTGAAATATAAAGCCAAAAAAGATGTGATGCAATTTTTTGAGCTTGGTATTGTATTTTTAATTTTTTATTTGCAACGACTATTATATCAGATAGACATAATAGTCATTGTAAATAAAAAAATTTACTTTTGCAAAAATAAACAACAAAAAATAAGTCTTTGAAGATATTAAAACTAACAAAAAGAAAACTTCAAGATAATTGTACTACAGCTAAATAAAATCAAATCAGATAGATTAATTCATTACTGAATGTTAAATTATTAAATTCATACATTATATATCTAAATGATTTTCAAAAAATCAAAATGACTATTTTTTGAAAATCAGCCAAATAGCATATAGCAGTGGTGTTCAACCTGTCGATCGCAGAGCGATTTTTAGTCAATCTCTTGTTTATTTCTCCTTACAAATTTAATTAAAACTGAAAACAATAGTTTATTTATCATTATTTTGTATTATTTTTTAATTCTCTTTAAATGTATTGTCAAATCAATAATTTTCTTATCACTTGGAAGTACACACATTAAAAGTTTCCAATATTAACTGATATTGTGCAAAAAATTCTATTGTGTTTTGGATCGACATAATTTACTTGTCAGAATCTGCTTTTTCAAATATGATCATCATAAAAAATTAAGAAACCAAATTACAAATGATCATTTGAATGATTGTCTGTGATTGGTCACTTCTTCATATCAAACTGAACATATGAAAATATTGACAGCTTCAAACAATGTCAAATTTCACATTAACTTTTTTTTCTTAATCAACCAGCATTTTTGTAACTTATGAATTTGTAATAAATCTTGTTTTTTCTAACTTTAGTTTCCCAAAACAGATAAATAAATATTTTATTCCAATATATTTGTTTTATTAAAATAATTGAAAGTGATAAATAAAGCAATAAAAAATCATAAGCACTAAAAGCAGATGCCTTATAAATGAGAAGATTAGCAGTTGTTTTAAGTTTTAAAAAATTAAAAAATTGTGACAAATAAATTTTTAAATACACAAATAAAGTTTTTATGGCTGGGAGAGTAGGTCCTCCAAAGTGAGTGAGTGCATAATTGTATATAATCAGATATCAGGTTGGGGGAATGTGATCTACATAACAGAAATAACTTAGTATAGAAAAGTAGCTTGAGTAGTAAAAAAGGTTGAACACCACTGGCATATAGGAATACATTTGCTTTCTATTTGCAAAATTCTAGATAGATCCAAATCTTAAATTCCTAACTAGTAATCCTATTATGATTGTAGACAGCTTATGATAGCTCTGGCTTGGCCTCATCATTCAGTATTATTACAAGATAGATGAAAAATTCTATGAGAATATTTTATTCTATCTTTCAAAAATTTAATAATCAAAGGGAGGAAAAATACATTGATATACATAAATGCTTATATCAGTACTTCATCAACATTATTAAAAAAGCATGAACCAAAAGATTTTTGATTCATTATTTTAATAATATTTACATTACAATGTGTACTTGCATGTGGTTTTCATTATATTGGAAGTTGAAATCCATTTATTATTGATATTTAAATTCAAACTTTAATTGTATTTATATGATACTCCACCACATTGACTTCATTACATTTTAAAATTTATATTTTATTCATAGTATTATGTCTTAAGATAAAAATAAAAAATTTACCGTAATTTTCTGAATTATTTCACATAATAATGTAATAAAGATCCACAATATGTATCATTACAGAAAAGATCAAAAATCTCTATTTTCAGTATATAAAAAATATTAATCTAATTGGAATAATTTTATAGTTTTTTATAATGGAACAATATATTTCAATTAATTATTTCTAAAATTTTTTTGAGATATAGTAGATGATTGGTTAATGAACAGTTTGGACTACAAACACTTTTGTGAAAGATTTTTATGTTTGAACAACGTGCACATATTCAGATAACAAATACCTCATAGAACAAACTGTGGGACCTGAGAACTGACTGAATGACAGGCTTAGACCTTGTGTGTTCATTGACTTATGGGTAAGGATAGGAGACAGTAGTTTTTCCCCAATTAAAATGAACTTGGAGACAAAATAAATCAAAGATTTATTAAAGAAGGTAAGAGAGAGTTTTTACAATTTTTTGGTCTTAGAATACACCCAAACCAGGTTGAAGTCAATAAGCTTAGAGATCTCTACAATGACAATGCTATTAATCATTTCCAAAAAATCCTGAAAAAGAGAGAAAACAAAAGATTTTACAATATTTTGGGTATTAGAATGGTACCCATACCAGGTTAAGGTCACTATGCTTAAGGATCTCTACCATGACAATGCTATTAATCATTTCCAAAAAATCCTGATAGAGAGAGGCAATTGACATTGGACAGATTTTTTAATGGAAAATAAAAATAATAGATGAAAATGCAAGACTATGTATGTATATATCATTGTTATTACATATAAATAAACATAGTAAGAAATTATATAATTTATTTATTTATTTTTTGTGGGTCTCTAGAATGAATTAATCAAATTCCCATAAAAACCTATGGTGAATCGATGATCGGTTAACGAACAATTCGGATAACGAACATTGTCTTGGGTGATCAGTTAACGAACAATTCGGATAACGAACATTGTCTTGGAACGGACAATGATCGGTTAATGAACAATTCAGATAACGAACATTGTCTTGGAATGGATTATGTTCGTTAACCGATCACCCATTGTATTTATAAGAATAATTTTAATCTTTTAAATTACTTTCAATTTTTTTTTGATATTATTTATATAATTCAGATATGCAATGCCCTTTCAAAAGCAGCCAGTATTGCTCTAAAGACATTATTAGTAAGTACATATTTTATATTCTAAATAAAATCTTTATGTAAATTATTATTAAGAATTAATAATTAAGAGAAATAATAATGATGATGGACACTATTTGTGTTAATATTGTTTTTTTAATTAAATGAAAAAGATACAAAATATTATGGTTGAAACAATTTAAAGATGGCATTCCTTTGGCATTCAATTTGATGAAGTCAGACAGTGAAAAAATGCATTTAAATATATTTCATCTAGTTTGTAGCTTCATCAGACCATCTATAAATTGATTACCTGACAGATTATTAAAAAAATTTATTTAAATTAATAAATTTAGAAATAATTAGATGAATATTAATTTAAAAATATAGTTCAACATACTCTGGATATATCATAAAACAATTATTCTAATCATGCATTAGATATAATAACAATATGTTATAGATGTAACATTAGATATAATTAGCAGTATGTTGTTCTGATTGATTATTTTTTTTAACTTCACAATAAAAATTTGAACTAATTGACAGTTAGCTTTTCAATAATTGTGTGATTACTTTTAAAAAAACTTGAAATATTTATTCACTATATTTTCATAAAACATTTTTAAAGAAAAAAACAAAAAGTATTATGTAAAGTCTTAAGAATATCAATTGAAAAATAATTGAATAAGTATATATATTCTGTTGTTATAATAGTAATAATTCTTTATTGTTTTTATAATTTAAATAGATGAATGCATTTATCTATTTGCCTACGATATTTAAACTGATTTTTCAGTTTCACATTCTGACTATTATGCAATTAAAAACTGTTTAATTTATTTCTGTTGTATCAGTTTCTGTTTTAATTCAAATATTGTCATAAAATACTATAGCTTATATATATATAAAAGCTATAACAATATATGTTTTCAACTCTACAACTATAGCTAAATCAATATATGTATTTATATAACTGTTGTTTGGACTGCTGACAAGGACTATGATGTACAGTTGAAAGTGCCTTAGTTATTTGAACATTTTTGAACAACACCTGAAGGCGTTTTTAATCATAATCTTCATTTTACTAGGGGATTTACGCGATTCAAATGATTCTAAATCACCTAGTAAAATGAAGATTATGTTTAGTTATCTGATTTGAGCCAAGTCTGTCTGCCCGGATTTGCCATAGAGGGCTTGTGGCTAGGTCTAGCTGGTCTGGGAGCCCTGGTGTCGGCATAAGTCCGATAATCTCTAAATTATATACATCCCAAAATTGAAAATCTGCCGGAGCCTTGGTAGTTTAGCTGGTAAGGCATCAGGACGGTAATCCAAAGTCCCTGGTTCAATTCCAGGCCAAGGCAAATTTTTAATTTCGGGAATTAGTAAAAATTATAGTTCAATTATTAAATAATAGATGGCCCATCTTAACCTATAAATTTAAATTATTAATTAATAATCCGACAGATGGTGGCACCGTAGCGTAAATTTTAAATAATTATTAATTTGGCAGTTAATTCAAAAATAAACCACTGGGAGAAGTTTGGCTAGTTTAGAATCAGTTGAAGGCATTTTTGTTCCCATCTTAAAATACTCCACTTTCTGTGGTGATCTTGATCAAGGATAGCCTATGTTACTCACAGAATCAAGGGAAATCTCCATGAAAAGTTTGGTCTCAAGGGGTCAAATGATGTGGGAGTCTTTGCAGAATAGACAGACAAACATTGCATTTTATACATATAGATAATAGAATATTATTTTGATGACTTGTTAACTCTATTATCATAGGAAATTATGAAAGGCACTATACAAATAAAAGATTCTCTAGAAAATATAAGTGGTAACAAAAATAATATCAGTGTGTAAAAATAAGAGATAATTTTGCATTCATTTCTGTTTCTGTAGCATTGCAAGTTATTTTAATATATTGGGTTGTTTGGAAAGTAATTTCGTTTTTTCATGAAAATGAATGAAAATTTTTTTATAGTATATAAATATTTTATTTAATTATATATTGACCATTTTTTTTATAGTATATAAATATTTTATTTAATTATATATTGACCATTTGTCCAACACATGTCCCATCTTTCTGGTAGTAGCATGATTCCATGCTCATAGAATTTCTGATCTGCTTGCAAAAACTGACCCAAGTGATTTTTGACATTCTCAGTTAAACTACTTGCAAAAAACTGAACCAAGTGATTTTTGGACCAAGTGTTTTGCCATCTAAAGAATTCTGTAAAGACCAGAATAAGTAGAGTGTTTTGCCATCTAAAGAATTCTGTAAAGACCAGAATAAATAATAATCGCTTTGCTTGCAAAAACTGAATCAAGTGATTTTTGACATCCTCATTTAAACTAAGTGTTCTACTATGTAAAGAATTCTGTAAAGACCAGAATAAGTAATACCATACCCAGATATGGCAAATATGCTGGGTATGGTAGCACATCCCACCCAAGCTGTAACAGCTTCTGGCGAGTCATCAAATTTGTATGAAGTTTGCCTGTAACAGCTTCTGGCAAGTCATCAAACTTGTATGAAGTTTGGCATTTATGTTGAAAACTATGCCTTTTCTGTTAATCAATTTTGGTCTCTTTTATGGAATCATCCAATTTGTCCAATTGGATACACTTCCAAATTAATTGTGAAAATTGTCTGGAAGAAACTCAAAAAACAATTCTCTTAATTCCACCAAACAAAGAGCATCATTTTTTTTTATGAATATGGGGTCTCAGAGTGCTTTGAGCTGGCTCATTTCTTCTGTTCCATGATTGCTTGTGTTCTACTTTGTTGTAAACAATCCATTTTTTATCAACAGTTATGATCCGCTTCAGAAAGAGATCATTTTCTTCACATTTGAGCAGCAAATCACAGATGTCGATGCAATGGAGAATCTTTCTTTGAGAACCATGTGGAATTCAAATATCAATATTTCAATTGGTCGTGAACAGTGTTTGAGCAGCAAATCACAGATGTCGATGCAATGGAGCAAATCTTTCTTACGTTGAGCAGCAAATTACAGATGTCAATGCAATGGAGCAAATCTTTCTTTGAGCCATGTGGAATTCAAATATTAACATTTCAACTGGTTATGAACGGTTGAATTAAAAAAATTCAATCTTGTAGTAATTTCTCATGTTGTTATCAGCGGTTGCTTCAATCAATATATTTATTTTGTCATCATCAGCTTCAACTAACTTTCCAACACATGGTGCAACTTTAACATCAAAATTGTCAGTATGAAATTTTGCAAACCAGTTTTGGCACTGGCATTCTGTTAACACATCTCCATACACTTCACATCATAACTTTTTTCTTGCTTGAACAGCCTTACATTTATTTTTCTTGATTGAACAGCATTCTTACTTTTTCAGTAATAAAGGAATAACATGCTGAAAATCTCTATTTTATTTTCCTCTTTTGATAGGACACCAAAAAAAAAATAACTGCACAGAATCAAAAAAAATTTATAAATATACCTTGAAATGTCAGCTATCAAAATATATAATGATAATATGGCTTAGAATGAAATTGGCAGGTAAAAATATAACTAATTCCACTGGTGGGAAAAAACAAAATTATTTTCTGAACAACCCAATATTTTTTGACTAGAAAAGTGTGACAATCAAGATATAATAAAATCCAGTACAAGTTCTTCTTAATTTACAAACATAATTTGTATATAAGTTTTGTTTGTAATTCAAAGTTCATAACTTGGAAACCATTGTTGTATGGCATTAGAAGTACTGAAACAAATGCATATACTGTATTTTGTAATATATTTCATAACAATGAATTAGGTTTCTTATTTCAGAGATTTGAAGAAAAAAATTCCAGTTATAAAGCAAGAGGTTTTTTGCTATGTGGAGAATTGCAATTATACAATCATGTATCGTGCATTTTTATTTTAATTGTATGAATGGATAAGTTGAAAAGAAGAAGAAATGTGAAGTTTTGATGGATGGAGTTTGTTGCTTGCAGCAGAAACTTCTCCAAATAAATAATAAAAAAAGGGAGATAAATTATATAAAATTATAAATAAGAGAAATAGTTGTGTAAAGAAAGACAAACATCCAGAGAAAAGTGTTAAATTAACAAGGATAAACAATTGATTAACGCGTATCATTTAACTATGGACAACGATATACAATGACATAAATCTCAATGAAAATATGAGATATCTTGGTGACAACACGAGATCAAATTGCATGCAGGTGTCACCAGGAATGTAATGATGTAAATGAAATGTTAAACTTTATAATAACAAAATATTGTAGAAAAGAGGAAAGAAGATAATGTCGAAGAGAGTCTGAGAGAAGGTGCCATCAAGCAAAGTTGTTGTGCACTGAAAACAGTCTGGAGAAAGGTCCTGAAGGAGAAAAATATTGTGCGTCATAGGAAATCGATCCTGGGAAATACATCTGTTCTGTCAAACAATTTAGTGTGATATTGAGTTTGTAATCATCGGCAAAGCTGCACTTTAAAACAAAGAGAAAAAATGAATATTGGAAACCTCTGTACAAATAGACTAAAGACTGTGATTTATTTAGAAATTCTAAAGCAGTTTCATCACCCACGAATTCATGAACTTGTATTGATATAAAACTGCAAGTATTTATCCTCCAAGTATGTTTTTGAAAAGAAATCTCTCTCAATAAAGAGCCAGGTTTGTTTATCAAGCGTATCATTGTCTCTCATTGCATCACTGGAGATTTCCTCCTCTCCATCCTTACTAACAAAAGCATCACAAATCTACGTTTTGGCTATCAAAAATATTCTGACACTACAGTTGCTCTGCGGGTCCCACAGATATAATCATTGTCATCTTGAAATACTGCCATAATATGTTAAATAATTGTATAGTTTTATATTATATTTGTTAATAGAGCATTCTGCTATCATAATACTTTAACTACTTGAAGAATTCTTTAAATTTTCTAAAATTTGAAAATGAAACAGCATATTTATAAGTACAAAAGTTTGTAACTTGGAATGCTTGTGTATTTGTTCTATATTTCCACTTCCATTTTTATATTATACTTTGTATGTTAATACAATTATAATAAATCAAAAGTTAATCATTATTTCATTTGTTATTCAACATGAAATAAATGTCTTGCAAAATTATCTGGTACTTTATAGCTTTTTAGATTATTCAGATAATTCATTGCAAATCAAGGATAATGCAGTTATTTTAGTTATCACTATATGCATGTTATAATATAAATATTAAATGATAGTGTTTATTATTAAATCTATATTTAATTCTGAAAATATTTTAAAAATTTATATATGCATATTATTACATTTATTTTTTTATTTCTTTAAATCTAGGAGAATAAAAGTAAAGAAAACACTTCAGTAAGTTATCATTTATTTAGATAAGCTTTATTTATATTACACATGTTATACCTTCTCAAGAAAAGTAGCCAAGTCAAAATTGCATGATGATATAACAATGCAAGATAAAAGTAGTAACTACTTTGAGATTATTAGTTTTCCTGAATAATAAGTATGTTTGTAATCATAACTTAATTATTCTTTGCTGATATGAAACATTAAATCTGTTTTTATGTTCGTGTAAAATCACACTTTTTTTTGACATGGGTCATTTTTCTTGAGAATGTACAATATGTAAAATACTTGCAAAATTATCTGATACTGTTAAGTATTGCTGAAACTTAATTTTAATGTATTAGATATCAATATTGAAAAATCATTTGCAAACTCACTAATTCTAACGAATACCAATAATAATAACTAAATACAATCATAAATTATCCTAACGATCTAATGACTCTGCAAATCCAGAGTTTGGTCTGAGGTCAGGTCTTTTACTATTTCCTAAAATAAACATATTAAATCAAAACAATAATTAACATTTAACTGGCAAAACAAGACAACCGGAAACTTACAACTAGAAATCACAAATAAGTGTTAGATCTAAAACAACAAAATGATGTTAGAAACTTATACTAATAAATTGAATAAATTCTCTAAACAAGTTAAATAACAAAAATATAAATTTATTAGACTCAAAAAACACTTACAAAAGTGAAAACAAAGCTTTATTTAAGCAATAATAAAGCACCAATCAAATAATCTACAAAACTTATTTAATCAAAATTAATTTACCAAGAAATCAAAAATATTCACAATCAATATAACCTTAAATACTAATACCTCCACTACCAATAAAAGCTTTAAACCGTTAGAGATCTTTACAAGCAATTCAAATTGTCACTTAACCAATTCCACTTCAATACACACACACCTTGCTATGTCATTTAATGCATACATTTTTATACGAAATGACATACAGTCCCACATGGCTACATTTACATGAATTTGTGTAACAATTTTAAATTTATTAGTTTACAGAATAAATCAATTCATGTCATCCTCTACAATTTAATTATACAATGAACAAAACATCGATAAGAGATCATTCTTATATTCTCACATTTGGGTCAGTGGTAAACTTATTTAGAAACTTAAGAGAGCTTGTTTGGAAGACAGATTTCTGTTCCAAAACACATTTCACCCAAATTTCTGAATTTGCTGAAATTACTGAAAGGAGAATTTCAAGTCAAATTGTGGTCAGAAAACTTAATGAAGTAGACCTTTATGCCAGGAGACCAGCAGTTTGTATCTCCTTATTCCCAATTCAGAAAAGGATGCACTTGAATTGGTGTCATCAACATGTCTCTTGGGATACTAACATATAGACAAAGTTCTAGTCATAGATGAATCCAGTTTCAGTCTGCAATCTGATTTCAAAAGGATTTTTATCTGGAGAGAATATGGTGCAAGATATCAATCATCAAACATTAGAGAAATTGATCATTTTAGAGGTGGAGATCTATTGATATAGGCACTATCAATTCCCACACAGATTTCTATATATTTTGAGGGAGGCTTTTTGAATAGACAACATTATAGAGATGAGATCCTTGAATCACTGCATCTTCCATTTGTAGATGCAGTGGGTCCAGAATTTATATTGGGGAATGATAATGTTTGTCTCGCAGTCATCACCTTTGGTGGTGAACAAGGAATTGATCAAATATGTTGACCAAGCCAAATCTCCTAATCTACATTCAATTAAACAAGTATGAAATATTCTTGAAAAATGGATTGCTGCTTTCATTCTCCTACCAGAAATCTGGTTGAGCTTAAGAATTGCCTTTAACATGAATAAGCATTAAAACCTTCAGAATTTTTTGACAACCTTGTGGCCATTATGAGAAAATATTGTGAAGCCTGCATTGCAGTCAAAAGTGATCATATTCCTTATTATGATTAGCAGTGCCTATCAGGTGGCAAGAAGGGCAGTTGTCCCAGACCTCACAATTTTAGGGGCTTTTTGCCATTGTATATTTGCCAATTTTGTCATTTTGAAAAGAAGTAAGCTTCTGTGAAATAAATAAATGTTATAATTGAATAAATATTAAATATCATTGCTTTTACTTTCCTGTCCATAGTTTTATTTTTAATTTTGAAGGGCTCAAAAATATTAGTTGTCCTGGCCCTTGCATTTTCTCTGAAAGGCACTGATGATTAGTCATTATGTCTTTTGCTGAACTGTTTTAAAAAACAAACTAAAATCTTTTAATTTTTGTGTATATTTTTGAATAAAATAATAATAATCAATTTTATGAAGTTTCATTAAATTTCATTAAAAATTTTTTTTTAGGTATCTTAATTATTTTCATTTATAACTTAATTTTTGCTCTTCAGTCTATGATGATATGAAGTACATTACTTTTGTAATATGCATTTTAAGAATAATGAAATATATTTAATAACAATAAATATTTAATAATAAAGAAAATTATAAAATATAATATTGATAGATTGCCTGGAAGTTTCCTTGTTTACAAAATATATATTTTTAATGATAGCATTTTCATTAATAACATGTCACTTCTTTTTTTTTAATCTAGCACTTCTCAATCCTTGAATTCTAGCTATATGTACAAAATTTCATCATTCAAGTTTGTTCACAGATCATGTCTCATATCATTGAACATAGAATAAATCATCTTGCTGCATAAGTGCATCTTATAAAATAGCAGGATATTAAATACAATATATAAATTCAGGTTTCTCCTGTTTTTCTAGATTTATGAGAGGGACTATATTTTCTGTCTTTTATGTCAAGCTAATCTATTATTAAATCTCCATTGTATTATGCCAATACAATGAAGTTGAAATTATAGTTACATTTTCCTTATAAGGAATTTTATAAATACACTTTGTTTCTTTAATGGGTCTTTTACCTTTATCATCTCTAATATGTAAACATATTTTTAGTTCTCTTTTTAGTTTGTGATTGCATTCTGTTTGGAAAGAAAAGAGGAAAATAAATATGTTTAGCTATATTAGATTAAAAGAATCTTCCAAAGAAATCAATGGATTTATAAAATTCCTAATAGAGAAAATGCAATGAAAGTTCCTGTTCCAATATAACAAAGATTGATATTCAATAAACAAATTATCTGTTTATCTAAAGCTTCATATATTAAATATAATAGCATATTATGGAATGAAGCAATATTTTTTTAATCAGTGAAAGTATATATTAAATTTATATATTGAAATTTTATTTTTCCATACTGTTTTATTAAAATTTTAATATCTTATTTTAATTTTAATTTAATACAGGAAGTCTTGATTGATAATCTTTCTATTGTGGATAATTCATTACAAGAAGAACCCAAGAAATCTTCAGAACAAAAACATGAAAATCAATTGAATATTACAACTACAGAAGATCCTTCACCAACAGAAAGCAAAAATGAGCTCTTAGAATCATAACAAATTACAGTATTTGCAATATTATTTTAAATTTATTATTAGAGTGGGAAATATTTCACGATTTATAGAATAAAGCAATATTAAATGTAATGTATTCATATAAAAATATAAAGATTGAAATTTAAAAGATTTTTATAAAATGGAATTATTAAAAACTACATAATTTATCAATATTTATTTAATAAAACTTTTTATTTTTTTACTTGGGAATTTTCGTCATATTTGTGAAAGAACAGTGTAAAAACTGGAATAAATATAAGAATGGCCAATAAAAAAACTTTCGTTGAATTATTAAATTAATTTATTCATTAAAATATTTCTAAATGAGGATATAAAATTTAAAATGACTAACTGAATTTGTGATTTAAGATCAATAAATAAATTCAGTTTTTTTGGGTAAATTACTTTCTAATCTGTTGATTAACAGATTGGAGAATAATTTACCCAAAAAACAAGACCTATTATTTCTGTTGGGGCAAATTTAGACCGCGACAAAGACCATTCACATCCGCGGGAGTTCATTTTTATGCCAAAGGAAGCTGCCATTTCTCAACTCATTAATTTACTAATTGAATTCGATAAACGATTTAGCAGATACTGAATTCGTTATTTTAAACGACAGGCCAATGTATCACCTAATATAGATTGGCCACAATAACCATAGAATTTTTCGTATTGCGATCTAAAAGCTTATTTGGAGAGTAAGTGCAATTATTAGGAGATTCACGGTCATTGAAATTGTTCGATCATCGCTCTTATCGCAGTTAGCACCACTACGATGGATCAGTCACCAATTACAAAAACTTTTCTCCTCATTGTTAATCAAACTTGGTGTTTTAACTCGGATCAGGCATAACAAATTCTTTTCGTTTTCACAAGAGAGACTGAAAATTGTTTGGAAATATATCATATTCGGATCAGAAAAAGGTTTTTACAAGTATGGCGGAAGATTATTCAACAGAATCTATTATATGACCTCTTACTTCCTTTCACTTCGATGCAGCATCCTCTGCAATGACAATCATGTTTTTTTTAATTAATGAACTAACAAACAAATATAATGAATATATAGCCATATATATATATATAAAGTAAATATATAAATAAAGAGAAGTAATTGAAAGATCTTGTATAATTTAATTAATGAACTAACAAACAAATATAATGAATATATAGTCATATGTATATATATATAAAGTAAATATATAAATAAAGAGAAGTAATTGAAAGATCTTGTATAATTTTTCTGTCAAAAGAACAGAAATATTGACATAAAATAGCAATAATTATACTTAACATTAAATAACGATTAGACAACGATAGACTAATATAGCATAGATCGATCAGCAAATTAACATAGACTAGCCACGAAAACCATAGAGGTTATATCATATCGCGGTGCATAAACTTACCTAGAGAGAAAGGGCAGTTATTAGCAGCTTCACTGTCATGGAAACTGTTCGATTCGTCACTTTTATCTTAGCTGGCACCACTACGATGATTTACTAGTCACCAATCACAAAAACCTTCCCTCTCATTATTAGTCAATCTTGGTTCCCTAACCCGGATCAGGCATAACAAATTCTTTCCGTTTTCACAAGACAGATTGAAAATTCTTTGGAAGTATATCATATTCAGACCGGAAAAACTTATTCCGTTTTACAAGTATGGCGGAAGATTATTCAACAGAGTCAATTACATCGACCTTTTACTTCCTTTCCCTTCGATGCAGCAACCACGAAGCACACATAAAACAGCGCATTTTGCTTCGTGAGAAGCAAAATGCGCTGTTTTATTAATTAATGAATTAAGAAATATAACAAATACATATATTTAAAGTGAATACATAAATAAAGAGAAGCAATTGGAAGATCTTATATATGTTATATATATTCTTTTTTTGACAAAAGAATATAAATATTGACATAAAATAGCAGTGATTATACTTAAAATTTGGCATAAGCTTATACATTTCGAACAATTACGTTTTACAATACAACCACACATTTCAAAATTAGGAAATCTAAATTAAACAATTTAAATGGTTCTTCGCATCTCATAGATGTTTTTATGAATAAGTAAAGATATTATAGCAATAAAAACTGATTTATTCATTTAAATCATGTGATAACACTGATTCTTTACTAGTTGCGGGCTTATAAATAGAATAAAATTTTAAGAAATGGACAAAGAGAAAAATTATGCCGCAACTTGCACGAAAATTATAAGTAAAGTAACTTTGAATATTTTATAAATGATTTAGGAATGAGCAGCATAATGACTGGATTCCAATGAAATGATTGTTTTGAATATCTTTCTTGGCTAAAATGTTGCTACAATGTACGAAAAAAGATGAAAGTAAATGAGAAGTGAAATTTCTTGAATCTATTGTCTTTTATAATAAAAATAATGGGAGATGTCAATTTAGATAATCAGAAGGGTTAATTTTTATAAAGTTAAAGCGGTAGATAAAAATATTTTATAAATTACTCAAGATCAGAGTAGTCCAAAGTTTTGGCTTCCTTGGGCCGCATTTGAAGAAAATAAATTGTTTCAGGCGGCACATAAAATATACTAATTCCAACAATAGCGTTAAGCAAAAAAATTGGTAAATAATGTACATATATGATATCCACCATGACAAATAATAAAAAAATGTCATAGCATAATAATCGTTGACTTCTTTTCGTTCACAAATTTTTTTTTAAATCATTGTGCTGATAAAGAAGTTTTAATCACTAAAATAAGAAATATTTTAGAAAATGGAAATAGGAAATGTAGATTGGTATTTAAATAATAAAAGCTTCATTAAGTATACAAAATCATAATGTTTTAATGAAGTTTATGATTTTATTATGGGCCTCATGCGGCCCGCGGACAGTAGGTTAGACACCCCTGTTCAAGATGGTAGTATGAATTTAAATTTTAAGAAGCCAAATATTAAAGGATGGAAAGTATTTTTGGAACATTAAAACAATAGAATTTAGGAATAAAAAACGAGATAAAATATTGAGATAGAAATTGTGAAGTAGCTAAATTTTCCAAAATTGACAATAAAGGATGTCAAAATGAAAATAATTCCCAATTGTTATTCATAGATAGGAAGCAAAACTCTTGATAAAAATTGAAAAATAGAGGGTCTAGATACATGATAAACTATGAATATTTCAAAGCAATTACCTGTTGTGAGATATCTCTTATATACTTTCAATTTAAATATAGCAAAAATTTAAATTAACATTGCAATTTATACTGAGATATTTGCTGTTCTGCGATTTTTTAAATATCTCTTCAAATTAAACCTATGACATTCGGACATCTCTTAACTTTTCATTTTGATTTTTTTATCTTCTCTTTACTTTTTTATATCCCATTCTTTAAAAAACTTATTTAATTTTCCATTTCATTATTTCGTAAGATCCATAGTTATTTTTAAGAAAAAACAGAAAAAAAGCGGAGTTATTGTATAAACCAATAACTTCTTGCCTTTGAATTTCTATCAAAATTTGGATTATTTTTTATAAACTTGATCCATAATTTCCGTTATAGTAGTTAAACTTGTTTTGAGAAAATTCGTTTTGACAAAGTTAGAATGGTTCGAAGTGGTAGTATACAGGTTAAAACTAAAATAAGATAATTATCATTTTTATTATTGCAAAATAATGAGATAACCGATCATAAACATGAACTGTGACCACGCCAAAGTGAATCAATAAAAAATATAGAATTTGTAAAAATCCACGTTATATCGAAAAAGCGTTAAATGGATCAGCGTTAGTGGGATCATACTATAATTAATAAACATGATAAACAGGAATCCCTTGATTAGTGCGGTTAATAAATCCTCGCAATACACCGCATATATCAAAACCGCACTAATTAAACTAAAAAACCAAAGGGAATAATTATAATGAATCCTGGAAAATGTCAAAATTATAAAGATGTATTTTTTCCTCTCTCAAAACGTATTTATATTGCATTACTTTTACTTTAAATCATTGAGGAATATGTATATATCTGCACTGCACTGATAT